>SNQJ01S0045122.1:13856-24489 GCA_010110895.2 Picea sitchensis | reverse complement strand
TGCAACTCCTTGCAGGATCCGTGCATGCTTTTGTGCTATCCTTCCTGAGCTTTCAAACCGAATCAAAACACACCTTGTTGAGCCTACAAAGTGTTCAACAACTCTGTGAGTTTCTTCTCCTGGACACTTCTCTTCTCACAGAAATCGAAATAGAGTTCCTTCGTGCACTCCTTTCACACACTCAATACCCACTTGGCAGAGCTTCACAGAATCCTCAACAATTCTGTCTTCTCTCTGTGCCCTCCTTTGCACACTCTTTCCTCCAAGGTGTTCAGTAACCTTGAGTTTCTCCTTTGAGTTTATGATTCCTCTGGTGTGCCCTCCTTGCACGTCTTTGCCTGAATTCAACACATAACTCAGATGTGCACACTTGCACTAGCTCACAGAGCCCTCAACACTCTGTCATTCAACCCCTTGCATTAATCCACAAAAGAACCCATACCGAAATCAACAAACCTCACAGACAACAAATTCTGTCTATACCCTGCAGACAGAATCTAACATACATCTACAAAATAAATGAACACACAAATGACATTCATCAAATACACATAAAACACATAGAATCATATGCAGGACAATTTTCTCTTTATATTAATCTGAATGTTACAAAATCTCGGACTGCAACAGAGTCTCGACTCTCTCCTTTTGTTCCTAACCTCATCGGCCTAATGAATCTAGATACATAGATCTTTTTACAAAAGGGGATCCTCGAGCTCTTGCCTCCAAGATAACTAATCTCATTAATTTACATTTACATCTTCAGATCTGAGGCCTAGCTCACCTAATAAAGGCGACTTCAACAACTGCATGTTCAAAGGCATCGATTTGGCTCTTCGAGCCTTACAAACATTTAATTGCATTTAATTACAATTTCAAATTTTAAAATGAGAGGGTTGGAGCCTCTCTCCTCCATTGAATGCACGATGAATGTGTTGTCTAACTGACGCATTGCTTATGTTGAGCGATGCTCCTGCATCATAACCTCGAGTCCGACGATGAGCCATGACAACCGTAGTGTCTTCTTCTATGGAATGATTCACTCCACACTTAATTGACCATCTTCTTTGTTGCACTAATGAAATGATAATACTAAAATGCCCAATTGAATTTTGAAAGAGGAAGGGGATGCTTCATAGGGACTATCCATCCCATACCTTCACTATCAGATGAAAGCCTAAGCCAATTACAAGATAATTGCAAACTCTTCAGAAGGGGATGCTTCATAGGGACTATCCATCCCATACCTTCACTATCAGATGAAAGCCTAACCCAATTACAAGATAATTGCAAACTCTTCAGAATCTCGATTGATACTTACATCATCTACAAGCTAGAAATGAAATGGAGAATCCACCTTCCCCTAACCATGCTACAATAGCCCGAGGGAAGAAAAGAGCATGGAAACTCCACCCGTGTGACAATTTTGATACTTCACCCTAGAATACTTTAGAAAAGAGAGGATTTGAGCTGACCATGAGCCATGAGGGCCATCTAACGCACATAGGAGAACTTATTGCCAAAACTGTGTCAAGGGGTACCTACAACACCATATCCTTATATCGAATATATGAAATCATGTCTTCCCAAAACAACATGACTGTGCCCACACACGAACCATATCCCCAACTCTTTGCCATGATTACTCGCAGATGTGGAGAATGTATGAACCTTGCATCTAACGTTGAATCCATTGCACCATTATTTCCTTCCTTCATAACTGAATTGTATGATGTCGTGTAAATCACACCTTGCACATGCAAAGGATGCACGAGGGTATTATACAGATAAATGACGTAAATTTTATTGCATATGACAAGGGACGCCCGCTTTGTTATGACATCAAGGGAGTCGTTAGTAAAAGACACCCGTGAGAAATGCATTTCTTTAATTATGATGTGCATGGATTATGGTATTAGATGTTGATACAAGCTCCCATTGATGGATATAGTCCCTTTTACTAGATTTACTACTAAGTTAGCTTAAGCATCAACCCACTGATTATTCTCTCTTTTAACATGTCGAAAGGAGACGAAGAATGCCAACTAGTTCTAGATTTTTTTTTATAATGTGATTAAGGTGGGCATTAGGAATGACAGCTTTAATCATATACCAAATTTTATTTTTTGGGTCTCCAAATATGATTAGGTGTTCAAATTCCCCCTCACATCTAAAATGACCCCTCGTGCACCCGCCACAGTGTATTTATAATGTTATTTCAAATCTTAAAAACCATTAGGAGAAGAGTTCCAAGATCTAGGAAAGTCGATATTATGATATATATTTTGAAATTGAAATTTAAATTGGGAATACCCACGGCATTCCAAGAGAGGGTGCTCTTCATATTCAACTTTCTTAGTGCCACAAATGTGACATATTCTTTCATGCCATGGTGTTTTGAGGATTTCCCAACACCCAATCTCATTATGTAACTCATGACTCACTATGAATCTCATGAGAATTACTTCTAATTTTAGCAATATTGATTTTCTTTTTAAGACTATTTATCTCAAAACAAATACTTTTGATTTTCAAGATTAAGGTTAACCAGATCTCATAATATCTTAATTTTCTTTTATCTTTTATAGAGATACCTTTGATCTTCAAGATTAGGGTTAACCACCTCATAATATCTTAATTTTTTTTTTCTTTAATTCTTTATGATACCATAATTTTTACATAATAACTTCTCTTATGGAAACATAATTTTAACTTCTTTTCCTTTATGTCACCATAATTTCTACAAAATAAGTGAAAACATGTAATATGCTGAAATTCTTAATCATCTAACATCCTCAATATTTTCATTTTATCTTTATTCGATTAAATGTTTTCAAATATTACATATTATATTAATTTCCACACTATCTTAAATATTATTGCGAAAGCAAAAATATATAAAATGTCAAATTTGCATTATGGTGTGTATAGGGTTTGAATTTCCATAAAAATATTCCTTCAAGTTCTCTGGTTCATTAACTCATATATATAAATAAATTTATTCAAAATTAAAATAGCAATGGATGGTGGGAACGACTATGTTTGCTAGCTGAACCTTCCCGGCACGTCCAGAGGCTTGTGAATAATATTGTTTCATGAACTGCGACTGTGAACAATACTGTTTATCAACCGTGGAAAAGTAAATGTTATAAAACCCTCTATCCTCTAATATCCTCAGCAGGAAAACCTGGTAACCGACGATCATCAGAATGAAATTTCTTTGACCACAAGCAACAAATTCCATTTTCATTAGCTGTGAAAATTTCTTCACTTCTTTCGTCGTATGCAACTGATACCATTGGGTAATTCAATGCGAACTCTCTGAATTGAGAGCCACCCTGAGTTGTAATCTTTGCCAGGCATTCTCCCGTAATAATGCTGCTAATATTGATCGTAAAATGCTCAGACTCTTCAGGACCGCAAACAGAAATAATAATATCCTGCCCGCTTGTAATGTAATTACCCTTGTAAAACTGGGGTTCAGTAAGGAGGGGCGTACGCATCTGATGGTCTTCAAATGTGATCAAAATATCACCTCGCATATTACAAACGTGAAGCCTTCGGTTTGTGGTGTAGCACAAGAAGCGATCCAATTTGTCTAGATAGTAAGGCTCCACCTCTGCTTCAATATTTGTTTGTATTATTTCAGGGGCGTCCAGAGATATATCAATTAGTTGCATTTTCCGTTGAAGTTGATGCAGACATATTCTATCATTGCCACAGAGTGTAGCGAAGTTGAACCGAAATCCAGGGTGGAGATAGAAGGTAGCTTTCTCGGACACTTCTCCATTCTGTTTGGAATAAGTTTTGAACGAAATCTTTCTTATAGCATACGGGAGTCTTCCACGGAAATACATCATTAGGTACATATTTCCTCGACTTTGAAAAGACCAATTTCTTTGTCTTTCAACTGCTATGGTGGATATCTGATTGTATTCTTTCAAATCAAAAACTTTCAACACTCTCTGCGTTTCATTATAAATCACGCCCCTGCAATTTGGAATATCTAAATCCCAAACCCTAGAGTCCGCTTCTTCTGCATAAATCTCTCTGTATTCGTTAGATTGCCCTGCTTTTATAGATGATATTTCGACGCTTAAAATCTTTAGGTAAGGCCGAGGCTCATGATAACCAACTAGTATCAGTGAATTATTATTACAATTGTAGTAGACATRTTGAATATCCACCGGATAATTCAATATTATAGGTTTACCATCATCGTCCCTCAGGGGCGAGATTTTTCCCTCTCGACCGAATGGAACGAGATAGTTATGACGAAACCTCGCAGAGAAAACAACACATATTATGTCATCTGCTATGACCAAGTCTGTCACTCTTTCGCCTACGGAGAAGGCTTGTAAATGATAATCCCGGAAACTATTTGGCAGTTTCCCCGTTAACGACCGGCGTTGCAGGCGGTGGAAGTAATTCATGGACGACCAGCTAGCCTCCTGCCTTGACATTTTCTATCTTTTGTGAAAACTCAATCTGATTCGCCTTACAGTTCCCTAGTAAGTAGCCAACATATTCTATTAAATAAAGCACAAGGAGCATTTTGGAAGCGACGCACCCGCAATTTCTACTTCTTAGTATGAGTGTGAGAAGTGTAATTCATTTTTTAATATGAAGTTGGTAACGTTTGGAAAATATTAATAACAAAAAAAAATTATTTTAGGGTGGGTTATCCGTTTGAAGAAAAAAAGTTTGTTTGAATTTGTATCTACAATAACAACCAGCCCATTAGTTTTTTTTTTGGCTACCCAAGACCTCAACCTCCATGTACCTTTGGCGTGGACAATCCTTTCCTTTTTATCAAGTACGATCTTAGATAATGTGTACTATCCTTCCATAGGTAATTGAAACACAATTTTGTGATACAAGAGAGGATACCTTTCAAGATAACTGCCAAGAGATGCCAATAAGCGAGTATGGATTATGTTAGCGCCATCATTTTTTCAGTTAGAGTCAGTCTTAAATGAGTCATGGTCCATGTGTCAAAGCGTGTGAGGTCAGGTACTGAACAACGAATGGGTCAAAGTTAGCAAGTTGTCGGTTTGGCCCTTGGAATCACGAAAGGGCGTCGAAATCAAACATGTGTAAATGGTAAAGGTATTTTCCCAAAAGGCCGGGTCCTGTTAGAAGGGGGGATTTTACGTGCCAAAGGTCGAAGCAAGTTGTTAGAATAAGGGTCACGTTGACAGATATAACGACCATCATCACCTCATTATGAAGTTAGAAAGGATAATAAATCACGACGCTCATATCACGTATACTCTACAACTCTTATCATCTGTACTTTACACACTCCGAAGTGTACCTGTCACGCGAATGTGCTGTGCAAATCTTCGGCCTGCTTCAAAACTTCTCGTCACCATGGATTCATTGTCCCCTGTCATGATTCTATCCCTCACCCATTCAGTTATAAATTCCAGTCATTATGCATGTATTTTATTTACTAGCCGAGTTTATGCATGGCCTGTAACTTTTCCTGCAAGCCCCGAGTTTCTCTCTACAGGAAAGCCGATTGCCATCAGCTATGTCGCAAACTGGGTCAATCAAAATTGTCGCATTTTGTCCATCTTAAATCATGGTTTGGATCATGTCGGAGTTGATCACAAGTTAGTCTGTCAGGTGACAAGTCCTCTCACGATCATCCCCTCATCCTCATATTTTTTGTCACACTCGAATTTTCTTTCATGCTCCCCTACTGCGACGAGTCTATCGTCGTCATTGTCACAATGTCGACCCGTTCCTGCACCAAGAGTCATTCTCTCTTATCGCACAAATTTCCACTATCGCCCCTTCTACGGGTCTAGGCTAAGAATATCGTTATCCATTTGTCGCGTGAATGGGGTGTCATATTCACTATCGCGCACGCAGAACAAACACGCATTGCACCATGACGACGTCCCAAAACATAAGGAAAAGGGCGTGAAGTGACAGAACTGTGAGGTCTGAGCCTCAAGACTTGGCATTGATAAATAAGGATCTGAATGTCAGAGCTTCTTTCAAACAGGTTAGATGCATGCTCTATTGCAAGAAAATCCAAGGATACAATGTGAAACTAGAGGAACAGTTCACGCTTAGATTTAATGGTTTCCGTGCGATTATTGTAGGAATCACATTCCGAGTGATGGAGGAAACTATGTTAGCTGCGACAAAGATCCATCCACGCGGTGAAAGGTGGTCTAAGGGCATGCCTTTGGACATGCTATGCTACAAAGAATTCATCAAACCAAACTTCCTAAACGGGAAAATTGAAACGGGTGTTCCAATTCGGTATCTACGGGAGCCTTTTCATAAACTCTTGAAGGTGATTAGAAAATATTTCACCTGTGAAATAAGGTATCACAGAATACACCCACATCACACAAGATTGCTGATGAATTTAAAAGGAAAGAGGTCGTTGAACATGCCTTTCTTCTTGCACTGAAGTCTAGGAGGAATGGCAGATAGCGTCCAAGCCGAAGCAAACCAACCAAAGAAGAACTTATCCCATAACTCACTAATCAAATTGTTGATAGTTGAGGAATTAGGGAGGATGGGAAAGGGTTGGGATTTTTTTATGCTTTCATCCGACATCCCCAGGTACCCCAAAGGAGATCCCCCTCTACTTATGGGAGAAGAAACATCTCATAGCATGGAGGCTGAAATAGAAGGGGATACAGAAAAAGGAAAGACAGTGGAAGTCTCATCCCCCCAAAAACTAATACCCCAGAAAAGAGGTAGGCCAAGGAAGAATAGAGAGCCCAGAGAGGCCCAAGCTCCAAGCGAACCACACACCAAATCGATTGTTGAGAAGTTACTCATGCACGTTGTTTGACTGGAACCTGTCGAAGGTTCAAGCTGAGAAATCTGTGACAGACGGAGAAGGCCAGACACTGAAAGCATGGATTTTCATGAGTCGTCGCAATAGCTAAGCAAGCACAACTCGCTATTGCTGAGCTATACCAGGAGAATAGGGAGTTGAGAAATCAGTTAGCGGAAAGGATTGTCAATACATCAACATCACAAAGCCGAGAAGGGAATGTGAATTGGCTCAAGAGGCAGCTCAAAGAAGCGCAAAACATGATCATCTAGTTGCGTGAATCACATAGAATGTCAGAGGAGAAGATCACAGAGCATTTCAAAGAATGTGAACCGACCATAAAAAAAGTCTGCGCAGCTCTAGCCAATGCTCAAGTGAAGCTGAAGGGGAATGGGGTCTTGCGAAAACAGGTAAAGAAAATGAAAAGGCGCAACTGGTCCCTCAGAAAAACACTTAGAAATGACATCTGCAGATAAGGCCAGAAACTTAATTCATCCGATCCTGTTTTTTTATTTTTGAACGTGGTGTGAAATTCCTTTCTCCCTGTGTCCTGTTTCCTGTCGGGAAGTAAGGAATTTGATGTGTATTCGCACGACGGATATACATCATGCAGATTATGAAAAACCACTTGTCGCGAAGGAAAAGTGTAGGCTGAACACACAACAATTTTGAAGAAATGCGTTGTCCCCTGACCATCGTTTCCATCTTAGAAACACAAGTGACAGTCCACAGTTACCCACAAAATTCATACCACGACCAATGATCACGCAACATCAATCAAATTCGTTACGATGGGTGGTAGAAGTATGACAAAGAGCTCATCCAGATGACCTTTCAAAGGAGAAGCGCCGACACATCACTTCTTAACGATGGAATCTTTCTCATGACCGAACCATCATGGAAAACACATTGGTTATTACATGATTGGGTACAATCAAGTTTCTATTCTTAGTAAGTGCCATCTGAAGGATCATCTGGAAGAGAATAACCATAACCTAATTTATAGGATTAGTAGTTGGGGGGCATCGAAACCCAAGCAACACATCAATTTTCTATATATTGCATCTTTTCAATGTAAGCAAGGTTGGTTGCAAAAGTAATGTAGACAGTGACTGTTGAATGTAACTTTCGAACCATATTGAAATTTAATGCAAGGGTCCTGAGACTTTGATGAAAATATTCTAATGGTGGTGGTTTTATGTATTGTGATTTCTCTTATGTACGGGTTTCCTGTGTTCTGTATATCCACGTCTATCTTCTTTTTAAATCAGAACGTTTTATAAGTCCAGAATTCATCGTGTGGTGCTCTAGACTTCACCATTTAAATGCCTGTGTTTTCTTCTAAGTAATTTAGAATTCATCTCCAATGGTGCTCTGAGTTACTTTATGTATTTTTCTCTTGCCACACACAACGACTTCGAACTGAAAGACCATTTCCCACTTAGCCTCTATCCTCTCAAGTTTTAGTCACCAAGTCATTTATTTCTCTCTCTTTCTGGAATTTGACTCCATGGCCCAAGGTTCTGTATTCTCTTTCCAATAGAACCATAAATACCACACGAACGTGTTAAACCTAGCCAACAATTCAAAGCCATTATCCGTAAAGAGACAAAATCTTAGAGAGATCCCTCTCTGGGTCGGAAAGGTTAGTTTTTGGCCTTAAAGTTGGTCTGTAGGTTACCTTTTTCATTTTTTTTCTCAACCAAACAAATTTACGGGGAGCTAACAGATTCAATAACTAATTTGATTCCCAGAATGACCAACCAAGGGACCTCTTTTCCTAGGGAAACTTTTTTTTTTCTTCTCATGAAAACGTTGGTCCTCCTTTTATTTCCACTTTGAGTCTCTCATGATTCAATATTGGGTTACCAGTATGGTGTTTTCCGCTTCGGTAATCTTGAATGCATTGGATGCCTCAGATGCAAGCAATCCACCCTAAGACCATCAACCTCATGTTGACCCTCTTCCTTATTCTCCTGTCAGGTCTTCTTCCCTTTCTTCTTCTTCTCCTAGTGAAAGCTATGAAGCTAGTAACTAGGTGGATAAGAAGAATAAGAAAATGAAGAATAAGAAGAATAAAAATAAGCAAGGGGCCAAGATTCCAACCGCTCTAGGTCATGTTGGAAACAAACAACCAACTACTGCTCATCATGCTGGGAGTGTCGATGATGTCGTCAAGACTACCAAGACAACTAGTAATCCCAAATTTCCTTGCATGCTTTATAAGGGTGACCATATTCTCAAGGATTTCCCTGGTTTATCCAAGGTCTTAGAAGTGTCCTCTACATGTTCCCAACAACCCATGTCGCTAGTATTTGGACATCATTCTGGCGAAAACCCATCAACTAGTCATAGTACAGTTGGGGAAAAGAAAATCAGAGTCAAATTTCCTTGTAAGTTATGCGAAGGGAGTCATCAAACTCATATTTTCCCTCGTATGGATGAAGCCTAGAAATTGTTGGAAGATATTACTGTTGTCCAATAACAACTTCCAACTTATTATCGTAAGTTTTCTCCCAACCCGCCATTGGTTGATAAAGTGGTTGAGTTGATCCCATCATCGGTTGATCCCACTCTTCCCTTGAAGAGTGAAGTCAAAGTGGTCGATCCGGTTCCATCATTAGTCGATTCTACTCTTCCCTTGAATAATGAAGTCAAAGTTGTTGATTTGGTTCCATCATCAGTCGATCCCACAATTCCCTTGAAAAGTGAAGCTCAAGTGGTCGATCCAAATCCATCATCGGTCGATCCCAATCTTCCCTTGAATACTAAAGTGGATACTGATAATATTTATCTTTTCACTTCAAATGACCGCGAACAAGGGGGAATTTTCCCCGTTCCAACAGAATCCCCTCCAAGTAATGAGGTTATTTACTTTGATTGTAGTAGACTAATGGGACCTCGTCTTCCTTCCTATATACCTTTCCAGATCATTCTATAGGTTTGTGGTAGGAATATACATCAAACTCTTATAGACGAAGGTGCTTTTTTTGTATTTTATCCTCAACTTCTTGGAAAACTATGGATTCTTCTCAGCTTGTGACTATTAATAAGAATTTGTTAGCTTTTGAAAAAAGATCTAGTGAATATTTTGGGATCCTTCCTTATTTACCTGTTACCTTAGGAAGGAAAACTATCCATATTGATGTGATTATAGTCCAAGGACCCTTGGATTTTAATTTACTTCTCGGGAAAGACTATGTTTATGATATGAAAGCTATTGTGTCCACAGTATTTCAAGTGATGTCTTTCCCTCATAATGGAAACATTGTGACCATTGACCAACTTTCATTCATTTTACCTCATATGATGACCAACCATCTGACTTCCATGAACATTCCAAATATAGTGGTATTCCCCCCACCGCAGTTGAATTATGTGGCTATATGTCCCAAGCCTTCCATTTTCGATAGGAAAGAGCCTCTTGTTGTATGCTCAACTTCTTTTGACCTAGATCCAATAGTTGACATGGTGATATCTTCGATAGGGCTATTAGAGCATGATCTCCCCACCCCTATTACGACCCTCGACATGTATTCCTTTTGGAGAACTGTTCTTCCTACAATGAAGATCTCCTAGAATCCATGATCGAGGAATGCCCTTGACATGTATTCCTTCTAGATAATTGTCCTCTTGGAAGCCATGATCAATATGAGGTTGCAAACATAGTTTTCTTCTCTATGGAAATCTCGTTAAAAAATGAAACAAAGAGACATGAGCATAGTTCCCATTTCTGTGTCAAGATCGTTAAAAAATGAAACAACCATCCATGGACATAGTTATTTGTCTATATCAAGATCGTTAAAAAATGCAACGACCTTCCCC
>SNQJ01S0045122.1:0-13819 GCA_010110895.2 Picea sitchensis | reverse complement strand
CCCCTCCAATTTATTCAAGTCTTTTACTAGATCTCGTGACTAAACCTCCATTTCATCTGTTTATGTCTGTTGATCCTATTTCTTTCTATAGTGAACATTTACCTATTACTATCCAAGAGTCTAATCGAGTACAAAATTTGGTGACCACATAATATTTGCAGAAAAAATGAAGCTTGGGGGGCATGTCTCCATCCTTTGGACCTCATGTTGGAGTTAAGCCGCTAGCTTCTTAAGTTGGGGGAAAATTACCAACCACCCATGGGTATCACTCAAAACCTTTGGAAATTATGTTGGGAATTTCCAAGCACAATTAGTTTTTAGTTTTAAGCTCACAAAAAAATGAAACCTACCCAAGCATAATTTTACTTTGTTTCAAGCTTGTGCAAAAATGAAACCAATCCCAAGCTTAGTCTTTGTTATTTCTCATGGTTGTAAATAAATGATAATAGAATACCGAGCTTATTCTTTGTTCTTTCTTGTTCTCATAAATACACGAGAATAGGTTAACGAGTATAATTTTATCACTTTTTTGGACTCGTAAAAAGTTTACAAAAAATGAACTCTTTGGAGTTTTCTTTAAGCTCTTTTCAGACTCTCTAAATATGAAAACGTTTTCGAGTTATCTTGTCTCCTTTCCCTCTTGTTAAAGGATTTGAAAGGGCATCTGTCGAGCGATAGTTTAACCCTTTTTTGTTCTCGTCAGACTAACTACGAAAAATGAATACTCTAGTCAATCATGGCTAGAAGAGTTCTCCTAGGTATTATTTTATACTTTTTCGGGATTGAGAGACTAAATTTATGAAAAATTTAATTTTGGAGTTCTCTTTAAGTGATTTTAAAGCTCCCTAAACATGAGAAACCATTGATTTTACTTTCTCACGACTCGTAAAATTTACATTGAAAGACCCATATGGGACTGAACCACTCCTTCTTAGGGTTCTTTAAAATCACTCTGAAGGACTCATCGAAAGGATGAGATTATACTACAGGCATATGCTATCATTCTCAAGATTTTGTAAAATAAAGAGGTACTCACCACAAATGGTGGGGGGAAATTGGGAAGGGAATATGTATTAAATTTGTATTAATTTTATGGAAACAAGTCACTATTGAATAAGACACCCTTTCACTCCTTGTGCGTGGGTTGGGAAATACGCTCGTCTCTTGTTGATCATACTCTTTTATAAGTTTACACTTTGGTCTGTGATCCTCTTTTTGAGTCAGTGTTTTCAAGACAATTTTCATGTCGTCAATATGTTCAAGAGAAGTTCAACTTGGAAACCCTTCTATCACGTCGGCTAGTTTTTCAATCCTTAAGCCTTTACAGTGTTGGTCATCCTTGAGTCAGTCCTAAATAACTATGTTCTTTCATCTACTTCAAATATTTGTACTTGTTTAGAATCATTGATGGGGGATACATTAAGATCCTCCTGCGACAAATCACTTCCTATCGACTTCAACAAATTATCTAGGAAGTTGGTTTAGAAACTTTACAATACCTTGGGACTTGAATTCCTCAATGGAAAGTTTCCTCTCCTTCGACGACAGGTTTTCATCATTGACCTTCAATCTAATGATTCTACGAGTGTTCGAATTCAACTCATCTATTCACACTCAATATAATGTACTTATGTACCTTAAAGTCCATCATCATTATTGATGGTTCCTTTCGCATCTGTTAACAATTTTCATCATTGATCGGT
Source organism: Picea sitchensis (assembly GCA_010110895.2). Taxonomy (NCBI): domain Eukaryota; kingdom Viridiplantae; phylum Streptophyta; class Pinopsida; order Pinales; family Pinaceae; genus Picea; species Picea sitchensis. Next base: position 12,116 of record SNQJ01S0045122.1, on the reverse strand, counting down.
AATCAAATGGTTTCTACCATGTTTGAATTCGACATGTTTATTCACATGGTTAGATTCGTACTGTGGAATAGTAGATATGAAGACCCTCGATCCTATCTGATAGATCTAGGTTGCACTAGAGTATCTTGAATATGTACTGTTGCATAGATACACACTGTATGTCTCATGGTTATGTTCAAATTTGATTCTTTATGACATAGATCCACAGTGTATTTTTTGTGGCTATGTTTAGATTTGAATCATAACAACATGGATTCACTGTGTATTTTGGTGGCCATGACCTATCTTACTTGACATGGATATTTCCATGTTATCACTTATGCTTCGAGTCACTTGTATTATGAGTATGGGAACACCTACCTCAATGATGATGTATATTATTGTACTGTAACTCCTTATTTGTAGTTGACATGTTTCCGACCGATGAGTTCCTTGTTTCAAAACCCACACTACAAACTATTTCAGCTATCACTCCTTTTATAACTTCATACTTTGGGGGGGATTCTATTAAACATTATTTTCATCACAACTATGACATTGATGATTTTCACCTACCCTTTTTCATTTGAAGGATCATTTCCTTAATCCTTGATGAATATGGAAGAAAAACCTTTCCTAGAGAGATGAAACTATGGGAATTTCCTTTTAAAATCTTAAATTATGAAGGTTTTGCATTGTGTTCCTTTACATCCCATGACATCATTGAATGTTGTATGTTGTAGTACAGTAGCTTATGACAGTGTCACATGCTTCTCGTTCAAGGGGTGCGACACTTTTATTCTATATGGATGCAAAGTTTTAGGATGTTGTATCTAGAATCATGGAGAAATATAGATCAAATCCAAAACAATTTTATAACCTATAATTTCAATATTAAAGGAAATACACCCTATCCTATCCTCCTCTTAGAGGCAATCATTTCCTCCATTGCGAACATGACTATGAATAGATACCTAATGTATAAGAACAATTTAAACAATATGGAAGACAAGAGGCTTCCTAAAATTGCTTCAAACTACAACCACAACCACCCTCAACTTAAGCGAGGACCATAAAGATGCCCAGTCTTAGCTAAGCCATTGGGGAATCTTGGAAGAGTGCACATGGTACCATAACAAAGTGATTTACAATAACATGGTAAAATAATTTTTAATACTATCATGAAAAGTAGAAACAATACATAACAAGAACAACTTAAAAATGATAACGATCAATTTGATAAAAAAATGATACAACTATACATTCGATATAACATTATATACAATTAAAATTATAACATTATAAATAATTTTTTTTCATCATCCTGTGCACAACCACCATTATACACCACGTTATATATAAATAAAAAAATACCAACAATCTACACCTCAACACATTTACGGTATAATGTACACCACCAAACGAATAGAAATATGTCAAATCAACTGAGCGAAACTGAGTGAATCATGGTTAGAATTTAATAGAAATGAAAAGTGGAGCAACCTGAGGATCTACCTTATTTTTAATTGTTTTCATAATTTTTTGTTGCAACGTTGAAATATTTGTAGAGGAAGGGCATTGGAAACCAAAGATAAAGAACACATGAATGTTAGAGCGATGTAGGAAGGTTGTGGTTTGTGTAAATTAAGTGAACAAATAGTGAAATTTTATCAATTGCAGAGGGTAGAATGTGAGTAGTCTGGAAGACAAGAGAAACAAAAATGCCATGTAAAGAAAATGATAGGGACTACAGGTGCTCTATATAGAGAATTTATCTATGGAATTCAAAATGAAATTAACAACCAAAATAATGTATCAAAACGAAAATCAAATAAACCACAACAAATCAAAACCAATTATCAACTTCTATAAACAAAAGAATCACTAGGGCGTTATCTGGTCAAGGGGCCCTTCCCAACTGATCCACGCTCCTCGATACGAACTCAAGCTAACGTATTTTCAACAAATCAATTCTTTTTATTAAAAGTCAAGCTCCCTTCATAATAATTCAACAACAATATTCTATATGTCCCACCTATTGACTTTTACAACAATTATATTTATACATATGCACCTTGTGCTTTCATCTCAATGGGTTTCTCAAGTGCATCGATCCCATATTGAGATGGATGGATCATGCCCTATTTTCTTGGATCTGATATACAAATAAAGAGGTAGCTTCAACCAACAAATAATATCACACTAATCTAATTGATCTGATAGCTAAAGTATCCATTTAACGTCAAACCCAAGGCCACACCATCAAATCTGGGCTTTTGTACATGGTGATTTCAAATTTGGACATATCATGAAATTTTTGCATGTGTTAGTTAAGATAACAATAATAACTCCTAAACCGTTCTTTTGTTTGGAAAATCTCCACAAAAAAGACCCAACTTTCCATGCTAGAAACAAAACCCATGTTCTATATTCTTCACATTATTCTTTATTTGCATGAAAATCGAGGCTGAAAGTCACTGTATAGAACTTTTTAAATTTTGGATGAATTATTGTCCCTAAGTTGGAGGTCCACATGTGCAAGCTGGGTAAATTATGGCTTATGTAGTTTCATGTCGACGTTGCTATGGAGGAAACCCAAGTTCCCAATTTTCCTAGAAACATGTTAATATGCCGAAAGCGCACCTGAATGGAAATGTTGGTATGGGAATTTTGAACCATAGTAATGGTTTGGGGAATACTAATCATGTTAGTACAAGAATCACACTTCATAAACCATCATCAGTAAAACATGATATACTCATACTTTAGTAACTAAAAGCATAGAAAATGATGTATTAACCACAGTAAATGTATAATCATGAACGAAAATAGATAATGATGGTTTGTGGCGTAATGAAACTTATATTATTGGTGAAATGAGGGGAAAATGTGTAACGATGAATGCATTTGTATAGAGGAAAATATAGAAAAAGTGAGGCCCAACATATCCTCATCAACTCCATACATTTTTTCTAGCTATAATTTGATACTCCAAAGATCCTTATCAATCTCCTTCCTTCGAGTTGCAACCCATCTCAAAATCCCTTTTTTAAATGAATGGAGAATATAAAAAAACTGTTGACTAGCCGAGTCACTACTTTCCGCTTCATAAGTTTTCCAATGTTCATGAATAAATTTTTGAAAATCCTCCACTTTAGACCAAGATATGTTGTACTTGAATGGATCCTAAGTCCTCCCTCTCAACTGATCCAATTCTAAATAGATCAGAAAGTGGTTAGAGCAACCATTCTCACAAACGCAGGAATGATAAAATATGATATCCTATAGAAGAGAATGATGGAATAAAACCCAATAAAATATCTTAATAACCCCATATGCACCATTGCGATTATTACTCGAGGTCATGTTAGGGAAAAAATACTTATCAATCATAATACATCTCCATAGACTATCCTATTTCAAGAAAACCCACAATGAATTTGCAGCGAGATCCCTATCGATGATCGAAAGGTCTTTTAGACCCCAACCTCCCTGTACCTTTGTCCTAGACAATCATTTCCTTTTTACCAAGTGAGAGCTTAGATAATATGTACTATCCTTCCATAGGTAATTGAAACACAATTTTGTGATACAAGAGAGGATACCTTTCAGGATAAGTGCCAAGAGATGCCAATAAACGAGTATGGATTCAATCACTAATTTGATAATTGTTATCCTTCCTCCCCGTGAAATCCACATATTACACTAGAAATTGATTCTCCTATCTATCAAGGAGAGGATCCATATTCATATGCATATGATGGTCTTCAAATGTGATCAATATATCACCTCACATATTACAAATGTGAAGCCTTTGGGTTGTGGCGTAGCACAAGAAGCGATCCAATTTGTCTATATAGTAAGGCTCCACCATTGCTCAACTTTGACATAATTGCATACATATTTCCTCGACTTTGAAAAAAATCATTGGTTTTTATGTCAAATGGTATGGTGAACATATTATTGTATTCTTTAAAATCAAAATCTTTCAACACTCTCTGTGCGTCATTATAAATCACGCCCCTGCAATTTGGAATATCAAAATACTAAGCCCTAATGTTACACATTATTTTCATCCCAGTTAAGACATTGATGATGTGCACCTACCCTTTGTCATTTGAAGGATCATTTCCTTAATCGTTGATGAAGATGGAAGAAAAACCTTCCTAGAGAGATGAAAATATGGAAATTTCCTTTAAAAACCCTAATTTATGAAGGTGTCGCACTGTGTTCCTTTACAACCTGTGACATGATTGAATGTCATGTGTTGTAGCACAACAACATGCCATAGTTTAGCATGTTTCTCGTTTATAGAGTGTGACACTGTTTTTATGAAGGAAACAAGAAGAAATTCTAGAAGTTTCTATAATAGAAGCTTCGAGGATGAGGTATCCTCCTATTGGTTTGGATCTCACTCGTATTCTTGATTGGGTGAGATCCTAACCTCTCATATCAACCTTCTCATCCTTTCCTTTTCAAATCTATAAAAGGAAGCATCTCTCATAAATCAAGCTAATCATGAATAGTGGTCAATCAAGGCTTTCGCTTCTACTTTGTTAAGGTGAATTTTGATCTGGATGGGCTGGTGTCAAACCTAAGGTGTCAAAACTCATAGAACTTTATCTTCTACTTTGTTAAGGTGAATTTTGATCTGGATGGGCTGGTGTCAAACCTAAGGTGTCAAAACTCATAGAAATAAAGGGTGTGTGTTGGAGAAAGGAACTATTGGGATGGACTTCACAACATCAAGGCTCTTGTTGTAATATCTTCCATTATTATTAGTACAACAATATATGTTTTTTCCCACAAATGCTTCCATTTATCTTTATTGCATTTCTCCTTGATCATTTCATAGGTTTTATCAAATTATACTTTTGTTGCTTTCATTCTGGTTGGCTTGTGTTTTCCTTTGAGAGACAGTGCAACAATGTCAGTATTGGATAGTCTCTTATAGCCCTAAATCGCTTTCTAATGATGGGTGATACCTCAGAGAAACAATTTGTTTTTATCTCTCCTGATCTCATATTTGGTTTGGCCTAGTTTTTGGTTTGGTTATTCAATATTGATATTGATCCTTGTAGTCTTAAGTCTCATTTTTGGCCATTTTTATAAAAAAATTCATGATTCCTTACTTTGTTTTGTAGCATTTTTGCTTTCTTTAAAGGGTTATAACTTCTTAAAGCCTTTCTTTGAGTGTCTTTCAATCTGACTCTTAATTTCTTTTCTTAAATTATTTTTTGTATTTTGACCTAGTTAGTTGGAAAGAGAACTCTTCCCTTTTATTAAATAATCTTACTAAAAATACATTTCTTGGATTTGTTTTTCTTTTAAAGAGTCATGTTACTATATTGTTGTATTTAGCTCTATCCTTGCAATCGAAATTTTGAATTCTTGCATTGCTTTAGTTGGTGGGAATTTTTAGTTTCTTTGGGAAGAAACATTTTGAGTAGTGAACATATTGGTTTAATAAAATTTGGGACATTGTGCATCAGGGAATATAAAAGGTTTTATTCTTCTCGTAATATAGATTTCATTGAAGTGGAAACATTGCATTTTCATTTCCTTTGCATGGTTTATTGGTCAAAACATCATCTGTCCACATCATTTTCCATGTGAGTAAACAACACCCATAAAATTGATGTGCTCATTAAACTGTAGTAATTAGTATCTTGATTGCCCATGAAACAATGGTATCCACTTGCTTGGACTTATCCCGACCTCTATCCGACATCTTGCCAATACTCCTAAAAAGATAAAAGGGAAGGTTCATGAACTCTTTCCCAGTGAAGTGTAGTAGTAACCTGATATGGTATTGATATACCATATTGAACCCTCCTTCACACATGAAGTACCTTTGAATGACTCTGAGATTCTTATCAAAATACTCCAGCATATGAACTCTTGGCACTCCCTTCTTGTATAGGTTGTCTCCTTGATATTCAATTTTAAAGAATTCCTTGTAGAAAGAAGAGTTCAAAGACATGGATTTAAACCACTTATCACCACAATCGTGCATTCTCCTCGCTACAAAAAATAGATTTCTCAGAGACTTAAAACTCCAACACCCCCACCTTAAGCCTGTCCCACCGGGTTGAGTGGAAACTTTAGCTACCTCAAGATATCCCTCTTTGTATTTTCTAAAATTCAGAGCTCCACCCTATGAAAGTATTCCTTGAAAAATGGTTTAATTGATGAGTTGAATGTCATGTAGTTCGGGCCCTCACAATCTCTCCCCCTTTGTGAATCTTCTTTCCTTGATGACTTTCCATAATGAATTTTTTGAAAGCCTCGTGTACACCTTATAACATTTTTTATGATATATAATAAAACAAGGAATTTAGGGTTTGTTTACATAACTCACACAACTTAGGGTTTTCTTGAATGAACAATTTATGCAAAACAATAATGTGAGGATGAATAGGATGCAAGTAGTAGGTGAGAAAAGAAAAACATAAATCCAACTTAGATGAGACTATAGATAGGAAGAAATTGAAGCAACTTTGTGTAAATCAGAGGGTTTGCAATGCATTTGTTAAGTTTGTAGTGCGAGTTGAAGAAGGTTTTTATTACAGGATTGCAAGACTTCCTATGTATGAGGATAAAAAATGAGTTTGACAGGTTAAAACCTCAGACCTAGATAACTATAAGTTGAGGAGGGTTTGATCTATCGTGAAACAAAGGGTTCAGAGCACTAGTTTTGCAACTATTCTACAACTAATAATTTGCAAAGGTATAATGAAGTGGTATATATTACTATTTGCAAGAGGAAACTATAATATTCTCTTTTGGTATAACAATCTTGAAAATTCCATGGTTTAGGATACTAATGTTGTGGGTTTTACTTGGTGCAAAGAGTTGGCAAATACGAAACATGTAACAATTTGCACCCTCGTAGTAAAAAATATATATATATACAGTATGAAGTTCAACCAACCCTCAAAATGAACACACACAATCATGAGGTACCGTATCACTTAACTGATTGTACCATTTAGAAACATCCAATATTCTTTTATATGATACAATAAGTTCACAACACCAAATTTCAAAACTATGGCAGCGCGCTTCATTCAAATTATTAGACTTGTTCCTTGAAACCATCCTGAAGAACATAATGCATTGAATGTGCTGAAAACGATGAGAGATCCCGCTGTTCATAAGAGTTGATTATAGGTTGTAATAGAGACAAGCCTTAGCACATTTTTAAAGGAAATAAATCTTATTGATTGATCATTCATAGGAAGCTTCTAGAACCAGGTCCAAAATAGTCATTCCACTCATTTATAGTTCAGAAACGAAGAGGCATGACCCCGCTTGTCTAATTCATTTTAAAATATCATGAGAATGGATAGCGCATAGATGAATAAAATTGAAAGAAAAAACCAAGCAATTGGTCTTTCTTTCAATAGAAGAAATAACACCAAATTTCAAATATCTGAACGCAAGTCTTGTCTCGATGAAAGACAGAGGAAAGCAGTTTTACAAATAAAACTTCTAAATGAGGCAAAACGATTAAAGCGCAGGTCTTATTTTTTACCCACGGCAAAACAGAGGAAAACTGCGCATTAAGGGATGTTTCAAATAGCTACAGCAGAGGTTGCACTGAATTGTAACCATACAAGCTGAAAGAATGAACATAAGGCAGAAAACAGGATGAAAACTTCAGAAACAATACATGAACAAGACGGAATTAGACACTGACAAAGTATAGAATCTATTGAAAACTCTGTTCTATATTTGACAAAAAATGCATTACAAACCCAGCCTACAAAAGGCTCTACATCTGCTTTTTTTCCTCGGGATGTTAGCATTCACTGGGCCTTTAAACCAAAAAAAAAAAAAAAAACTCTTTGTCTTCCAGGAATCTGAAGCGGTTTGTTTTCCTGGCACTCTGCGACTGACAGAAGCATTGCTGGCAAGATAGGTGTCTGATATTCATCATCTCTGGTCATCGTGATTGACTGAAAACGATGTTCTGATGTATGCTGTTGATTGAAACGCCCAGGGAGCACCGAACCTTTCTCCTAACATGTTCCACACAAGTCAAACCCTATAGATTCGCAGCTATTTAGACATTTATACCTCGTTCCTACAATTGGAATCATCTGTAAATCACAATACACCTTGTTGGATTTACTATGTATAAATCCTTATACACAGTAATGACATCAATCCTCATCACTTTCAGTTTGATTTCTCTCAGAATTCTCAGAACTCTCTGCACTGTTGTGCATCATTGTGTCTTCAATGTCTTCTTCGATCAGGTGCTGAAACAGATGAAGTGCGAGCAGCTGAGTTTTCATCTGCGTCAGCCACATATTCACAGTTCAGGACAGAAAATCTTCTCCTGGAAAGCGTGTTGGAGCTGAGAAAGGACCTGTTCCAAAGATCGGAAGGGCATTTGTGAATGAGGGTGTAGAGAATGGACTATTGCTCATGCTTATTTCCGATACATCTACCTTTGGACCTAACATTGAAACCTCCTTCTGGTCAACGTACACCATGAACGATTTCATTGCCCTGGACAAAGTCTTCAATGACTTCCCTGTTGATGGATCATCTATCTGACTATTATCGCTGGCTGTAACATTCGGATCTCTCATGTAATCGTAGAGAAGCAGGGAAAAAAATATAATCAGAGCCATAAATGACACCGTTCCAGTGATCAAGTAGAGACCCCAGAAACTGTGCATGCTTAACCTATTGGAATCTACATTTGCTCCTGAATCTGTGCAGGCGGTGTCATTGAACCACTTGGCTTGAATCTTTTGCATTTCTTCGTCCTCTGAAAGAGACAGAATAGCCGTGGAAATATCGGAGACCAGTGGAGAGCCCTTGGGAAAAAACTGTGCGGAAGTCCCGATTGTGAGATACTAGCCATGGAAGAAGTGAAATGTATCGGAGTTTAGACATATTATTGAGGATTTGAAAGAACTTACAAAGCCCAAGCCTCCAGTCCTGGAGACTGTGTCAACCATTGCATATCCGCATTGTGAGGCTAGAAAAATGCGGATATAAGGAGTTTCGTCGAAAATGGCAGCAACGCCTCCATTCTTCGGGCCCTTTGAGAGAGCCTCTCCGATTCCATACTGGTGTTTCCCTTATTCATGTCTTTAAGATCATGAATTAGCGAAGGTTTATGACGATCGGTTTCTGTAATCAATCCGTCTGGAGCAGTAAGAGTAGTACCGTTCCTTCCCTCCTGCAAAACAGACTGCTGCTCCTTCTCTGTCGAATTTGAATTCTGAATATTCAATGTGCCACCTGCAGATTTGTCCTGATCGAACTTACCGTTTGTCATGGAGAAATCGTTAAACGTCTGTGGAGATCTGGAGAAGGCGGCTCCGTTGTTTTCACGTAACCGCGACCGTTTTTTTTTTTTTAATTAGAAACGCCATAACGGTGACACTGCCATTTTCTGAAGGAAAAATAAAAAGAAACGCTGCTGTCAATGCTTTAAACGATTATGGATCTTACAGGTCCATGGTTTCCGCCGGCAAAGCAAGGCGAGCACAGGCCTCCGCAGAGAAGACTGACCGCCGAGCATGCCTATCGTTAGACCCGTTTCCCCATAACACTTATGAGTAGCATCCTGATTACCGAACCAAGTTGAAAAACTGAGCAGTTTTTTACGTTTCCAAATTGCTTGTCAGGGTGCCGTTGGAAACGTGGATTGTTTCTGCGCTCCATCAGATACACTGCCAGTCCACCGGTAATGAAGAAAACCGCATCTGTTAGTAACCACAACTCAGGCGCCAAGTAGCCGATGGTCCCTTAAAAAACAGAAGATGTTCCCTGGCTCTTGCTTTCTTGCTGAAGATGGACGCCGAGCATTCTAGCGGTATCAAAATCGCTCACGTGGGCTTCGAAATCTTCGTCCAGAAGAATGTTTGCGAGCTTCAGATCATAGTGCACAATGGGAAAATCGAAATTCTCGTGCAAAGAAACCAATGCTTGAGCTATTGATATGCTCATACCCACACGCTTTGACAAATCCAACCGTTCACTTGTATGCTCAATATTCTGATCGTGGAGGAGTTCATCAAGGTTTCCATTTGGCATCAACTGTGTTACCAGAGCCCTCAACCTTCTATCCCACGCACATCCCTCTGAACAATCTTGGCGATAAACTTTGTTGCATTATGGCAATCTCCACAAATGCGAAGGTTCTTCACAATTCGGATACGTGTTCCTCCTAAATATCTTGCCTCCACGTAGATTCAGAGATGTAACCACATTTTCTTCAATGGCCATTATAACACGCTCCCATGTTTCGTTCTGCTACCTTTCATATTGTTGGAAAATTGCTTTCGAGGTTGACATTCTTTCAGTAGACTTGAAATGAGAAGTAACAACTTCTCAGGCATGTAGTTTGAGTTATACAGACGTTGAGAAATTTCAGATGCATGATTCTGAACCACAATGAATATTTACGAGAACTGATGCTCATCTAAGACTCCAAGGCAAAATAATCTTTCCCACCTTTCTGCTTCGACATGCCATGCATCCATTTCTTCATCATCGTAAGAAACAGAGGGATACAATTTCTGAGGTTTTAGAAAGCTCTCAGCAAAGTTGCACAAGTTCCTTGCAATCCATTCTCGATGAGTGGAAAGAGGTTTATTTGAATACATGGTGGTGCCCTGCAAATTGAACCGATACATAATTTTGGAACGCAAGACTCCCTTTAAAACAGTAAATGAAACTGCTCCATTTCTGCAATCAGAGATTAGAAGCATCTTCTAGGAAATATTTCGAATGATAGATTAAATAAGACTTTGAGCACTTATCCCTTCATTAGTCCTCCATGACAATAATGGGTAGGAAAGGATAACTGGAAGGAGTACATTTGATGATTGATCCAACGGCTCTTACCACCGCTGACAATAAATTCCCTAGGAAATGATGACAAAAAGTGTAAAAACTTATTGAAAGGCACTTCATAAATCACCACTAAAGCCGGGGCAGCTACTATAATATACTCACACACTTGAGATCTATACTTTGGGTTGAAGTGTTGTTTACTGTTCTCAACAACAATTCGAAAAACCTCAACCAAGTCTGCAATTATATTTTCTTGTAGAGTATGCCTGCCAGCTATGTCATTGCAGTTTGTTGTTTTAGATAACAGAGTAGATGCCTTTAAAGTTCCTTCATCTTCAATACAATCATCTCCACAGGCAGCTTCTTTAATGCACAGAGCTAGAGTCATTAGCCCAGCTCGCCCAACAGATTCACATTTCACACAAGATGGCAACTGCTGAACAAACTTTTCACGAGCACTGAACAGAAAAAGCCCGAGGTGAACCACCCTCAACTAGAACACCTTTGCCCTTAGGGTCAGTAGCCCATTCATCCAGACACTTCTTTTGCATCCTCTATGTTCCCAATGCACTGATGACATTCCCAATGCCAACAACCCCTTGTTAATGTGAATGAACGAGAACCGATTTGTACTTTGGGTAACACAGCCGAATTTAATATCTGTTACAACATATCCCTTGACACATTTTCAAAGTATAATGATGAGAGATTAGTGCATAAGGTACTTCTTGAAATGATGTGAACTTTCAGGTGAGTTTGTGACAAGTAGATGGTGAGTTTGTGACAAGTAGATTGGACACTTGACTTGACCCTCAAACGGTTGAAAATGACATAATGGAACCTTTAGTACATAGCTTTGAGACAAGAAATGTGATACATATAATTTTAGGACCAAGGGTGTGACCCATGTTGACCCTACTCTTTCATGATGATGAACAATATCATGACACCAAGGCTCTTGCATAGACTAAAGTTAAAACTATTTCTCATGGAAGAATCAAACATGATTTATTGACATGAGATATAACTCAAAACCTAAAAATTTAAAGACTCTATGATTCAAACCTAGAAACTTAAAACATTTTGACCCCTACACATCCTATGTGCTAACATAGTGGATGAATTGTTGGTCGGTTCTACTTATTCCGACCCACATGACCAATATATATATTTGGAGTATATTTTTTAGTTGGTTCCCAAGTTTCAATATATTCTACGTGGAGTCCACATGAACAATTGGACATGGGACCCATGTTTACAGTGTCGGTTGGACTACTTCAACATGGTGGATTTCATTTCTACATGGAACCCTA
>SNQJ01S0045121.1:14597-55717 GCA_010110895.2 Picea sitchensis | reverse complement strand
ATCAAGGAAGAAAAGGAAAAATGCGAACTGTATGGAAGACATAGTGATTGTTACTGGGTCGAAGTGAGTAAAAGAGAAGAAAATACAGAACAAAGTAAAAGGAAGCAAGATGTTAGATGAGTAGATTGAGGATGATAGATAAGCAAGGGAGATGGATCATGGACAACTCAGCAAGTGGAAAAAGCCATTATTGGATGCTTTGGAGCACCGCGCGAGAAGGAAGGAAAGACAGGCTAGTGAAGCCCTGAAAACGTGGCTCAAGTTGACCTAGGGTTTTGGTATCTGGGGTTTTGACACCTAGGTTTCAACCTAAGGCTGTCAGTGAGTCATTGTAATGTATAAATAGAATCCTAAAGGACCTGGGATGGATTGTTGTTATTTTTGTTGGTACTAAGTTGATTGAGGATTCATTGTTATTGTGCAATCAAGTGAGTACTATTGTTTGAGAGATAAGTGTTGAGTGTAGAGCCTTCTGGTATTGTAAGAGAGTAAGGAATTCCTCTATGAGGGAAACGTCAGGATTACCTCCAAATTTGACATCGCACAAGGGATTTGGCCCAGCTCCTCAATAATAGAGTAGTTCTTGGCAGCTCTAGCATTAGGATTGTGGGTAGAGCGCTTAAGTACTCCTTTCGTAATACGAGGTGGTGGCTCTGGTTTCTCAATCTGTAAGTTCATATCCGGAGGAAGAGGGGGAGCTTCTAGACCACAGTTAGCTTGCGAAGAGATATAATCTTGAGAACAGGTGGCTATATCAATTTTTGCATCGACCATGTTGATACATATGCGATCACCATCTTGCGGTGGTGGGTTTTAACTCCCACTAGCCTCATTTCCTACGTTTGCATAGCTTGAGGTTAAGTGTTTGTTATGTGGGAATGGATTCATCAACATAGCAGGTGGTAGATTCAAAAGCCTCGCATCTTCTGTGAGCTTGGGGCATAAATGTGTAAGGTGGTCATCGGTACAAAGTTTACAAGGAAAATTCACCTTACGTTTCTCTTTCTTTCCCTCTGCAGTGTTATCATTCTTCTTCCCATTATTATCTTTGTCCTTAGGTTTGTTACCATTTTTTCCACCCTTACGATTGTTTCGACCTTTCCTTTTATTCCCATCAGGTTGTCGGTCACCATTTGGGTTTTTCAACGATTGCACAGAATGTACATCCACCGACTGGGTGGGTTTGGAGGACCCAAACAAAGTTGGTCCTCCGGCAAACTTCATTTCCGAGTCTGTGGACTTTACATTGGCGGACCCTACAATGCCATCGGCATGAGGTCTGGGTTTTTTCATAGCATCATAATTTCACTTCGGTGCTTCTAGAAGAAGGTGATATAACATCCTAGACTGAGCATATATTAAATCTAAATGCTGGGTTCTAAAGATAGCTTATTCCTCATTGGAGACCCCAGAAGTAGCAATGTCCTTCGATATAGGAGGGTGAAAATACTTTAGGAACCATTCTAGGAGAAAGGCTGGGGGTATTGGACTCTTAATCAACCACCTTCGTCTACGCCACTCTTGGATATGATCTGAGATATGAGTGGCGGTGTCCTCGCGGAAAGTTAACAAAATTTTGAGGCTAGCATCATAACGAATGGGAAATTGAAAGTGGTTGAGAAATACCATCACCAACTGATTAAATGACCCATAGGTCCCCCTAGGTTTTTAAATATACCATTGTGAGGCAAATCCAATGAGAGTGTGCTAAAACAATCGTAATCTAATAGAATCATGGTTCAAGGAATTCGATGAGCACCAAAGGTGAAAGGTAGTGACATGATCACCAGGGTCTTCTCCATTCTTTTCTTCAGACTTTGGAATGTCTGAAGGAAGTTTGGTGGGGATAGGGGGCCATGTGGGATCATGGCTCACTGGGTCATTCATTAACTTAGACAAGTCTGGCAGATTGAGTGTGGCCAGAAAAGGGAGATGAGGTTGCGATATCTAGCCCCAACCTCCTGCGAAAGATGGTGTTTGAGGAATTGTAGCCCATCTAGGATTTTGGTAAGAACCATAGCCCTATTTTTGCCCTTGGTTATGGAAGCAAGCGAAGATCAAGGAAGAAAAGGAAAAACATGAATTATGCGAAAGACATAGTAACGGTTATTGGGTCGAAGTGAGTAAAAGAGAAGAAAAGATAGAACGAAGTAAAAGGAAGCAAGACGTTGGATGAGGAGATCAAGGATGATAGATCAACAAGGAATATGGATCGTGGAGAACTCAGCAAGTCGAAAAATCCACTATTGGATGCTTTGGATCACCATGCAAGAAGGAAGAAAAGATAGGTTGGCGAAGCCCTGAAAACGTGGGTCAAGTTGACCTAGGGTTTAGGTATTTAGGGTTTTCACACCTAGGTTTGAACCTAAGGTTGTCGATGAGTGATTGTAATGTATAAATAGAGATCTAAAGGACCTGGGATGGTTTGTTGTTATTGTTGTTTGTACTAAGTTGATTGAGGATTCATTATTATTGTGCGATTGAGTGATTAATATTGTGTGAGAGAGAAGTGTTGAGTGTAGAGCCTTCTGGTATTGTAATATCTTTAGCTGGGTGCGAAGATTCTTCTTGAAACTAGGTGCACAGGAAGGGGAGAGGCAAAGAGGAGAAGAAATAAGATCTTCTAGCTGAGAGCGCAAAAAAGAATTGTATGCTTCATCTTAATATATTGTAAAGAACAGTTTTGGGGACACAGGCCTAGAGAGACGGTGAGCCACATATATCTTTTGTTGTGTGTGTGATTGATGCTCTATTCTTTTTCATTTGGTATATCGTTATTGCATTACTGTATTAGATATGATAGATGGTTATGCTGAGTAGATCTGAATTGGTAAATGATATATAAATGTTGTATTGTTCTTGTATTGGATCCACTTGATATCCCCTTTGGTTGTAGACATCTCTGTCCTGTAACCCTCCCATAGCTACCTCGAGTGATACTTCATATGCTTCGAAGATGCTGCCAAAAGGACCTGTAGTTAGGGCTTGGTGGTGCTCTCTTGGAGCTAAACCCTAGGTCTACCCCTGTGCCAACAAATGGTTCTGTTGCTGGGACATAAATCTTCTTGAGGGAATGTCAAGGTGGTTTCCATAGAAGACAAAGATTCAAAAGTGGATAGAAGACCAAGAAAAGGACTTCGCTAAAGCCCAAAACAAGAACCCTAATATTAGTAAAGAGAATTGGTTGGGGAGATATATATTTACTGATATACATGAAATTTTCTTTGGAGGAATCCATCAGGAGCTATATGAGTGGCTAGCTAGGTTAGCAGATACCCAATTTGAGATCATGTGTAGGCCACTTGTGGTTTGGACATTGACACTGATCAAGAAGGTCAAGAGAGTTGATAACGGTGTGTCAAGAGAAGTAGATCACTGGTTTGATAGTACCATTGGAGGGTATATCACTGAGTTTTTTGTTGACAGAGTAGAGTCATATAGCCAAGCCAAGAAATATTTCTTTAAGGGACCTAGAGGAATTGTTTTACATTTTCTAAAGTTGAGGATCAAGATGTTATTGCATGAGAAGAACATCTTGAAGATACAGTAGTTATACAGATCCAAAAAGGCTAATGTTCAAGAATTTGGACAGCGAGAGTGACACAGAGGCTGGGCATACACGCAGTGGGAGAGCATTCAGAGAATTTCATCTTGCGAACCTGTTTAAGAAGAACTACAGGGACGAGGGTTTCTACAGTGGAGAAGAGGTAGATATGACAGACGAGGATCATTCAAAATCCGCTAGGATAGAGGAGCCTTGCCGAGAAGAGCCAGAAACTTCATTAAATGCGTAGAATGTTGAAGTAAGTACCAATACTCTTCCTATTGTTTTAGAAGCCTTAAGTAACCAAAGTAACCTAAGTCATCAGAGCACTGTCACTAGTAGTCCATCACATACTTAGTCAGGAAACCTAGGAATATCTATGCCATAAGAGATGAGGTTACCCACCTTTAGAGGAGATGGATCTAAAGACCTTGAACAACACTGGTTTTTCTATGAAGCTATGTGGAGTATTAAGAATATCACAGATGAAGCTGTCAAACGAGCTCAGTTCAACACTACCCTAAGATATCGTGCACTGAGATGGTATATGAAATTTGTCCAAGGAGCTACACCTAAACCCCTAAATGATATTAAGACTTCGCTAATTGTTGAATTCAAGAAACCTAAGTCATAATCACATTGAATTACAGAACTAAAAGAAATCAAGCAGGCATTTAAGACCTTGATAGGCCATCTGAGTTTCCAAATCCCAGATGAGCAGAAAAAGGAATGGTTCATTGATTCCCTCTTACCACACATCAAAGTTCCTCTGATGAAATAGAAGATTTATTCACAGGCTAAGGCACTGGATATTTCCATGAATATCGAATCATCCCCTATGGGAGAATCCAGCTCAGGTATGAGTCAAATCCTGAGTCAGCTAACTAGTGTGTCTTTGCAGGTCGAAGATATGAAGAAAGACAAGGGAAAAGATTAAAGAGAAGACATATGGTGTGTCAGATGCAAATCACAAGGCCATGAAAAGGAACACTGTCCCCTATTCCATGAATACTTCACCTCTGGAGCTCTGATCCCCTTGAAACAAGTTACCCTACCCTGGTGCGAGGTATGCAGAAATAGACATCACCCTGGTGAGTGTTACTACATGAAAACATATGTTCAGACACCTACAAATTTGTATTGCATGTTTTTTAAGTACGTGGGACATGATGATAGGGATTTTAGGGCTTACGATCTCATGCATGAAAGGTCAATGGATATATATACAAGATTCAAGGTGAAGTACAACAAGAAGGAAACACTTGTAGTATAACTCCCCTCGGAGAAAACTCCAACCCTCATGGTGGATTTAGGGAAGAGGAAGAGAGGAGGAGGTATCAAATTAAATTAGAATCTGAGATGTATGTTATAAATATGTACAAGCTAGGTCGCTTGGAAAGGGACTGTTTGAACCCTTGTACCACTTGCATCTATTGCAACTCTTTCAAGCATATTAGTGAGGAATGTCCAACATTACTGGAAAAACTTAGAGAGAAACAGGGACCTCAACAAAACCCACATATAATTGATCAAAGAAGAAGAACCTCATGGAGAAGAACCTAGAGTCACTATTATCAATAGAAGAAGTTTTTATAGGAGAGGGATAGAATGACCCAAGGAAAAGACTCTGAGAATGTCGAGAGTCAAGAAAGTTGCGAGAGAAGACACAAACTTTGATGCAAAGAAAGAAAGACAAATGTTTGAGGAGGTAGGAAAAGAATTCAGAGGAGACCAGGAAATATTCATAGAAGACATGACTAGAAGTAAGATAATGTGGAATGCCTACGGCATTCAGTCAGTCTAGCCATGCAGGAGATGGAAAAGAATGAAAACTTGTAGTTCTTGTATATGTTTATAGAGGTGATTAAACATGAGAAAGATATTCAAGAAATTCAAAATTTGGTCAGAGGGTATGTCATAGGTAGGGTAGATCCTTTTCTAAATAAAGCTGATACATCAACTATCCAAGAGAAGGAAAAATAAAGAACTACACATGAATGCTCATGTTGGAGTGTATGATATAGACTATGTGTTCCTCAACTTAGGGTTGGAGGTTAATGTCATGATGAAGCAAGCCTAGGCGATTAGGAAAACCTAAGTTGATATAGTCCCCTATCAGACTTAGGATGACTAATCGGCAGGTAATAATCCCCCTAGGAAGATTGTAACATGTCCACTGTGGACATCGACGAAGTGAGAACATTTCTGAGACGAGGTGATTGAGATAGTTGATGATAATTTGTCCTTAACACCTTATTAAGTGATTGGGATTTCCAATAATTCGATTATAAGTTGATTTTAAAAAAAGATGAATGGCGTTTGAAGAAGGATATGGTCTTAAGTTCATCACATTGTTAGATCCCAATGAAGGTCAACAATACATTGAGCCCATCATAGAAAGACCGCACATGAACTAGAAAATATATACAAATTAATAGCCGAACAACGATTACATTAATCCTACTACGGATGGAAATTTGGTGGTGAAGTGACAATGCATGTTCATGGTGAAGAAACACTTGAGAACTAGAAGAACAAAATGTATGAATTATCTACAAGGAGATGTGCTAGATTAACCAAGAAGTATGCGGATGCGGCTGCTTGATGCAATAACTTACCCAACTTTGATGGATTGAATCCTTTAGAAACCTTCTTGTTGGACTTTTGAATAAAAATTAATAACAATGCAACAACAGTTGTTGGCAATGGATGAGGACTTGAAAGCCACACCAACAAGATGGTGAGGGACACACAAAAACAACATTACAAAATGGGTATAATGTGGTACTTTGATGACATTGTGGTTCTGCCAGTGCAAGTAGGCAGTGACAGAAGTTATCTACATAGGTCAAAAGCTGCAGAAGACCATGTGTGATGTTATGAGGAATCCTGGAGAAACATCCCTAAAGAAAAGTGGGTACATAAATTAATTAACACACTGGATACAACGCCTATCAATTGGTACCTTCAACTGGAGTTGTGCCTCATCACTCAAGTTGGGAAGGTATGACTTAGAACTTTGTCACTACCCTTTTATTCGAAATCCAATATCCTAAAGTAGATCAAGAATTGCAGATTGTAAGACAAAAAGTATTAGAGGAGGCACCTAGCCTCCCTTTGGAAGAAAAGAAGAGGATGAATGGTACACCTCTCCCGAGAAACTACAAGGCTATTACAACATCAATGATTATGAAGATGATGATCCTAGGAAAGTGAACATCATTAGAAACAGAGGCCCAGAGAGATGTGGAAGGAATAGGAGGTGAGCCACCATTTATTGAACAATAGATCAAGATTAATAAAGTCAATATTGGAGCAGAAGAATGTTGAAAAGTCAAGAAGAAACATGTGTCTATTTTACTTTTCCCTTAAATAAATTGGATAATAAATATCAATCTATTTAATAAAGTCAATATTGGAACAGAGAATGTTGAAAAGTCAACAAGAAACATGTGTCTATTTTACTTTTCCCTTAAATAAATTGGACAATAAATATCAATCTATTATTTCATTCATAATTGAGTGAGTTGGATTTGTAACATAGCTATAAGTGTAGTTAAGTGAGTTAAGATCAGTTGTACTATTTGTAGCTAAACATGCACTAGTGAGAGTTCAGTAAATCAGTGAACTCACATGCAACTGAAGATTTGCCATGGTTAACTACATGCATGTCAGATCCAGTGGAGACCCAGTTGAGATAACAGGTGAAAGGGATAGTTTGGCTATCAATTGTGATTTGATCACACATGCAGTGGATATGCCTATGAGAATGTGCAAACTAGGCATTTTGTAATTCAGTTGTGAGAATTCAAATTGCAGAGTTTGTGCAGAGGAGGCAAGCTGTCTAGACATAGGAATTGGCACATGTATTTGTTGATTTGTGTATGACAGTGTGAGACGATTGTATATTACTGAGAGCTCTTGGATTAGATTTTTGTATGAGATTGTTTCATTATTCATGATATACATAATATATGATAGTGGGGTTTTTAGTTTTACGCTTTCCCGGTAAAACTTCTGTGTTATGTGTTCTTGATATTTCACTTTTTGATTGTGGTTGTGATTGTGGTTTAATTTTCTGCAAGAATAATAGTAGAAGTGATTATGTATTTAACATTGGTGTATAATTGTTAGATCATGAGAATCACAAGAAATACTTAATTTGTATTGAAATTTCAACATGCTATCAGAGCCACAGAGGCCACGGAGCTACAGAAGTGAGGGGCGAACATAATTTCATTCTCACAGGTTTTGTCTCTAGCAAGGTGCAAAGTTTAGTACTGTAGACTATGCTCAGTTCTCAAAGCATAAATTCTCACACCCTAGACAATGGAGAGGTGCGAAATTCAAGGTGATTCTCACAGGCTGCTTAAGGGAGAAGTGTGAACTCCCCTCACCCTATAGTGAAGTAGAGTGCGAACTTCCCCAGAAGGTTCGCAGGCTATACACTAGCTGGGTGCAAACTTCCCAGGAAACTTTGCAGGCTATACACAGGTAGGGTGTGAACTTCCCTCAGGTTTCTCTCAAGTGAGGTGCGAACCTCCCAGGGAAGAGGGATTGCAGCAGTTGAGTTTTGGTGGTTGGATAACATTCGAATTTGCAATATTTTCGTGGTGCGACATTTGATTCAAGATTTAAATGTCTTTCAATAGCTTGAGGTTGGTGTATGCACTCGAGGGAAGCTCTAACTACATTTTTTGGAAGGACAGGATGGAGGCAGTACTCGAAGACAATGGCTTGAAGGATTACATTGACAGAGATATTCCTAAGTCGGATGCGACATATACTGCAAATCTTGATGCATGGAAAAAGAAAGTGGCAAAGGCGAGGAGGATTCTGTTGGAGGGAGTATGAGACCACATTGTCTCAAGTCTCCACAGGAAAACCACACCACGTGCAATGTGGAAGGTTTTGACAGATCTGTTCCAAAACAGTAGCGACCATAGGAAATTGGCGCTCAAAGATAAACTCAGGAAGTTCAAGATGGAAAAGGGTGACACCATTCCAAAATATCTCACGAAGTTTTTCCAATGTCAGGATGAGCTTGGAAGTGTGGGAATAATAGTCGTTGTTGATGATTTGGTGAGCTTGGCGCTCCTAGGACTTCCCAAGAGTTGGCACAGTTATCAAGACTTTGTCAATGGAAGGGAAAAATTGTCGGATTGGGAATGACTATGGTCGGATCTAGTGCAAGAGGAGTTCAGGCGAAACACCAAAGATGGATCTTCATCAAAGCGTGATGATGAAGAGGATTGTTCTTTGACTGCCAAGGAAAGGAAAGAGAAAGGGAAGAAATTCCATCCAAAATATGAGTCTAAAGTCAAGAAGCTAGATTTGTCCAAAGTGAAGTGTTTTCACTGTCACGAACATGGGCATCTCGCTACTAACTGTCCACAGAAGAGGAAGAACAAGATGGTTGTTGGAGCTACAACTGGTGAGGCTCTTGTCTCACAATTTGAACTTGACTTCGCTTTGATCGCATGCATGGCTTCAAGTGCATCAGGATCGGTGTGGTATTTGGATAGTGGCACTTCCTTCCACATGATGGGAGATAAAGAGTCTTTCATTGACTTGGAGGAGAAAGATATCATAATGCATATAGAGATGGGTGATGATGGACGATACAGTGAAACTGGTATTGGTACCATTACCTTTCAGAGGGAGTTAGGTAAACCATTTCAATTGAAAAATGTTATGCATGTTCCAGGTCTAAAGAAAAACTTGGTCTCAGTCACAATGTTGGAGGACAGAGGCTATGATGTTGTTTTTAGCAATGGAAAAGCCTACCTGCAACATAAAGCAACGGGTCAAGTCAAGAAGATAGGGATTCAAGTTAAGAATATCTACATGTTAGAGGTAGATGGCTGTAATGACATGATAGGAAAGGTATAAAAAGTGGTGAGCCGGGATGAGGGAGAATTATGGCACAGGCGATTGGGCCATCTTCATCATGGAGCCTTGAAAATCATGCAGCAAATATCTACTAGACTTCCAAGGGGAACACTTTCTCAGTTAGATCAGTGCAAGGGGTGCACCCTGGGGAAGTATGTAAAGTCAACCTTTCATGAAAAGGAGAACCGTGCTTCGGTGATCCTTGAGAGAATTCACATAGACGTCTGTGGAACATTCTCAGTTGCTTCAACAACAAAACATAGGTATTATGTTATTTTTGTTGATGACTTTTCTCGTAAATGTTTGATATTCTTCATGCAGAAGAAGGATCAAACATTCTCAAAGTTCTGTGAGTTTAAAGCATTGGTGGGGAAAGAGTCGGGGAAGCAAGTGAAGGCTCTAAGGAGCGATAATGGTGGAGAATACATCTCTAACGAATTCAAAGAATTTTGCAGTAGAGAAGGAATTTGAGGAGAACTCATAGTGCCTCATAACCCACAGCAAAATGGGGTCGTGGAGAGAAAGAACAGAACGATCATGGGTACAGCATGAGCGATGTTGCATGATTAGGGCCTACCAATGCATTTGTGGGCAAAAGCATGCAATATTGCGGTTTATGTGCAGAATCATTGTCCTCATAGAGTACTTGGCATGAGTACACCTGAAGAAGTTTTTACTGGTAATAAACCTGATGTTTCTCATTTTAAAATTTTTGGCTCATCTATTTATGTGCATGTGACCANATGCAATATTGCGGTTTATGTGCAGAATCATTGTCCTCATAGAGTACTTGGCATGAGTACACCTGAAGAAGTTTTTACTGGTAATAAACCTGATGTTTCTCATTTTAAAATTTTTGGCTCATCTATTTATGTGCATGTGACCAAGGATGCCAGGAAGAAGTTGGAACTGACTGCTGAAGTTGGGATATTTTTTGTGTACACAGAAACACCCCATAATTATCATGTGTATTTTTCGAACATTAAGATGACTGTTATGCGACGGGATATAAAATTTGATGAGGGGAAAGCCATGCGGTTGTCGCTTGAGAGGGAGATAGACTTGCATGCAGAAGAGGAACTATTGGTTCCCAAAGATGAGTCTCGAGATGTGGATCAACCACATGAAGAGGTTCATAGCATGGAGGAAACCAATCAAGAAGATCCATCCATCAAAAATGGTAGAAAGCGCACCATGGAAGTTGACAGATTGAGACTAGATGTTGCACAGAATGTAGGAGCCCCTACTTCACAGCGCAGACAGATACAGTCTCCTAATCAATTTGCTGGATACATGGCTCTCATGAGAAAATGTATTGTGATTGAACCATCTTCCTTTCTGGAAGTAGTGCAGGACCCCACTTGGGTTGATGCTATGGTAGAGGAGTATGAATCCATTGTCAAAAATAGTGCATGGTAAATTGTCCCAAGACCAGTCGACAAATGAATGGTAGGTTCAAGATGGATCTACAAGGTAAAGAAAGTTGTTGATGGGAGTGTGGAGAAATACAAGGCCAGGTTTGTGGCCTAGGGATTCTCACAGATCGAGGGGATAGATTATGATGAAACCTTTGCACCTGTTGCAAGGTACTCTTCCATAAGATCCATCCTTGCACTCTCAGCGCAGATGGGCTAGTGCATTCATCAGATGGATGTAAAAATTGTGTTCCTCAATGGGATCATTGAGGAAGAAGTGTACATTGAGCAACCAGAAGTTTTTGAGACCTTTGACAGAGAGTCGCATGTGTGCAAACTCAAGAGAGCAATGTATGGGCTGAAGCAAGCACCCCGTGCTTGGTACACTCGGATAGACAACTATTTCACTGGATTGGGCTTCACCAAAAGTGAAGCATATTCAAACCTATACCAAATTGTGGTGGAGGGTAAGATTTTAATCATTTCTCTTTATGTTGATGATTTAATACTAACTAGTGATGAGCAGCTGATACACTCATGCAAGGAGGACCTTGCAAAGGATTTGGGCCTTCTTCATTATTTCCTTGGATTGGAAATATGGCAGCGAGATGGTGAACTTTTTGTGTCTCAAGGAAAGTATGCAAGAGAGATACTGGGTAAGTTTCACATGAAGGGATGCAAACCCATGGATACTCCTCTTCCAGGAAACTGGACGAAAGAGGATGCTACTTTTGGAGAAGTAGTGGATTCTACTGTCTATCGACAGTTAGTGGTTTCACTAATGTATTTAGTGAACCCAAGACCGGACATTTGCTATGCAGTTAACTAGCTAATTCAAGCGATGGTTAAGCCTACCAATCTCTTTTGGAAGGCAGGTAAGCATGTCCTGAGATATCTGAAGGGAGCATCTTAGTATGGATTATGGTATAGATAGACGGATGAGGTGAAGTTGCATGGCTTCATGGATGCATATTGGGTAGGCAGCCCAACAGATAGAAACAACACATCAGGGGGGATCTTTAGTATCAGATCTACAGTTGTTTCTTGGTATAGCAAGAAACAAATATCCGTGGCACTTAGTTCAGCGGAAGTGAAATACATGGCAGCGAGTCAAGCTGCACATGAGGCTATCTGGATGAGGAAGATCTTGGTTGGTTTGTTTGGTTCTCATTTAGATCCGACAGTGATTTATTGTGATAATAAGAGTTGCATTAAACTCTCTATTAATCCTGTGTTTCATGACAGATCTAAGCATATAGATATCCGGTATCATCATCTCAGAGATTGTGTGTAGCAGAAGACATTGTTGCTTCAATATATTCCTATGGAAGATCAGGATGCAGACATTCTAACGAAGGCGCTCACCAGGAGAAAATTCAAATATCATAGAGACGGGATTGGGGTGAGGGATAATCCCTTTCTTGTTGAGAGGGAGTGTTGAAAATTCAACAAGAAACATGTGTCTAATTTACTTTTCCCTTAAAAAAATTGGACAATAAATATTAATCTATTATTTCATTCATAACTAAGTGAGTTGGATTTTTAATAGAACTATAAGTGTAGTTAAGTGAGTTAAGATCATTTGTAGTAGTTGTAACTAAACATGCACTAGTGAGAGTTCAGTAAATCAGTGAACTCACATGCAACTGAAGATTCACCACGGTTAACTACATGCATGTGAGATCCAGTGGAGACCCAGTTGAGATAATAGGTGAAAGGAACATTTTGACTATCATTTGTGATTTGATCACACATGCAGTGGATATGCTTATGGGCATGTGCAAACTAGGCAATTTGTAATTCAATTGTGAGAATTCGAATTGCAGAGTTTGTGTAGAGGAGGCAAGCTGTCTGGACACAAGAATTGGCACATGTATTTGTTGATTTGTGTATGACAATGTGAGATGATTGTATTGTACTGAGAGCTCTTGGATTATAGTTTTGTATGAGATTGTTTCATGATTCATGATATACATAATATATGATAGTGGGGTTTTTAGCTTTACGCTTTCCCGGTAAAACTTCTGTGTTATGTGTTCTTGATATTTCACTTTTTGATTATGGTTGTGATCGTGGCTTAATTTTCCACAAGAATAACAGTAGAAGCGATTATGTATTTAACAATGGCGTATAATTGTTAGATCAGGAGAATCCTAGGAAAAACTTAATTTTTATTGAAATTTCTACAGAGAAAACACCGAAGCTTGCAAATGTTGGAGATTATTGGGATGCTGCCACTATTGACAAGATCATCGAGTTACTGCATGAATATTAGGACTTGTTTCCGACCAAGGTCACTAATATGTGTGGCATTAAAGGGCCTATGGGAGAGATGAGGATCCCTTTGAAACTAGATACAAGACCAATCAAACAGAGACCCTAAATATTGAACCCTAAATATAAGGAGAAAGTGAAGATTGAGCTCGACAGAATGTTGTAAGCAGGGATTATAGAACATGTCGAAGAATCAGAATGGATTAGCCCTATGGTGGTACAAGACAAGAAGAGAGGAGAGATCAGGATCTGCATAGATCTCAAGAAGCTGAATGGTGTATGTTTGCATGACCCCTTCCCTATGCCATTCACTAACGAATTGTTATATAATGTAGGAGGTCAGGAAGTATATTCTTTTATAGATCAATTTTCAGGATACCATCAGATCCGGATTGCCAAGGAAGATCTCCATAAGACCACCTTTTCCATAGAATGGGGATCCTACCAATATATAGTAATGTCGTTTGGATTGAAGAATGCCCCTGCCATCTTTTTCAGGGTGGTAGTCGAAGCATTCAAGGAGTTCCTACACAAGTTTCTAGAAGCATACTTTGATGATTGGACTATTTTTAGTTTATTGAAAAATCATATCAAATGTTTAAGGCTAATGTTGGACAAGTGCAGGCAGTGTCAGATTGCCTTAAACTTGAAGAAATACATTTTATTTTCACCATTTGGAGTGTTGTTAGGTCATATTGTATGCAAGAAGGGATTGCTGGTAGATCCATCTAAAATTGCCATCATAGTTGATCTACCCCCTCCTACTTCATTCAAACAGATGCACACTGCGTTGGGACACATAGGATATTATAGGAAGCTCATTAAAGGTTATGCCTAGATTACAAAACCCGTGGAGAAGCTTTTGAAGAAAGACTATCAATTTCATTGGACAGAAGAATGCCAATAGAGATTCGACGCACTGAAACAGAAAGTGGTTACTGTGCCTATTCTGGTTTTCCCAGATTGGAGTAAGGAGTTTCATGTGCATGTCAGTGCATCTTCTATTGCATTAGGAGTTGTGTTAGCACAACCAGGAACAGGAGACATCGACCACCCGTTAGCCTTTGCTAGCAGGAAGCTATCAATAGTTGAGATCAATTACACCACCATTGAAAGAGAAGGGTTAGCCATGGTGTATGTGTTGTAGAAGTTCTGCCACTACTTGTTGGGAGGACACTTTAAAATGTTTTTTGATCACTTCGTGCTGAAATACCTATTCAAGAAGCTAGTGTTGGGGGGAAGAAAATGCATATGGCTTCTTCTATTTCAGGAATATGATTTTGAGATCATAGTTAAGCCAGGGAGAATGAACAAAGGTCCTAACCACTTGTCAAGTTTGGAACATGGAGAAGAGCCTACTAGTTTGGAGGATACACTACCGAATGCACAACCGCTAGCCATTAGAAAGATTGATGACCACTTTAGAGAGATAGTCCAGTTCTTGTCAACAGGAATGGCCCCGAGTGAATATACAATCACCCAGAAGAAACAACTAGTAGTGTGTGCTACAGAATTTTCACTTATAGAGGGACAACTATACAAGATGGGACCTAATGAGATACGGAGGAGGTGTGTTATGGAGGAAGAAATACCATTGATCCTCATCGAAGCTCATGAAGGCATTGCAGGAGGACACTACACAAGGAAAGCCATTGAACAGAAGGTTCTTCGAGCTGGCCTTTGGTAGCCTACCTTACACAAAGACGCTAAGGACTATTACAGAGCCTGCAATGTATGCCAAAGAGTTGGGAAACCATCTAGAAGAGATGAAATGTTGTTAGAACCATAGCCGACCCTACAAGAATTTGAGAAATGGTCCATTGACTTTGTGGGACCTATTAAACCACAAGGGAAGCGCACAGGAGAAAGGTACATAAGTACTGTGACAGAGTACTTGACCAAATGGGCCAAAGCAAGAGAAGTTAAGGATTGTAGTCCCGCTACAGCTGTGCGCTTCATATTTGATGACATCATAACCAGGTTTGGATGCCCAAAGATCCTTATGCTCGATCAAGGCACACATTTCATTAATAAAACAATTGAAGCCTCGACTAAGGAATTTATAGTCCACCATTAGAAGAGCACGCCTTACCATACACAAGCAAATGGGATGGTTGAAGCATTCAACAAGATCTTGGAGACAAATCTAATGAATATTTGCAGTGCCAATAGAGATGACTGGGATTTAAGAGTACCAACAATATTATGGGCTTATAGAACCACTTGCAAGAAGCTAACAATGCAGACCCCCTTTAAATTGGTGTATGGTCTCGAATCCGTTATCCCAATGGAATATTTGGTACCAAGCTTAAGAATTGTTTCCTTTACAAATATGGATAACACTAGAGTTGTTAGAGAGAGGCTTGCACAGTTGGTTGAACTGGAGGAAGACAAATTTATTGCAGGATTTCATCAGCAGGTCTAGAAAGAAAGAGAGAAGGCCTACCACAATATACACATAAAGAAGAAGGTATTTAAGCAAGGTGATCTGGTACTGGTATATGACAATAAGTTCATGAAGCATCCTGGGAAGTTCATAACGCATTGGCTTGGGCCATACCAGGTCGCCTATGTTATAGAAGGAGGAGATCCGTAGTTGAAGACTTTGAATGGAGAATGGAAGGAAGGTTTGGTGAACGGGAGTCGACTAAAGTTGTATTATGACAACCAACTGCCTCGCAGCTCTCAGTAAAAATAGGTGAAAAAGGGTCCAAGTACCAGGTGGAGTTGAAACTGGGTACCAGAAATAGAAAAGACAGTCTGCACAAGGGAGGAATGGAGGGCTAGAGTTGGAAGCATAGGTTGCCCTACGCAGTTTGAAGACAAAGAAAAGTAGAGGGATCAGATCTGAAGTGCCTTGGGATGAGTCACAGGAGAGTGTTGGGGTTTTTTTGGCCCTTCGTTATGGAAGAAAGTGAAGATCAAGGAAGAAAAGGAAAAATTTGAGCTACGCAGAAGACACAGTGACTGTTACTGGGTCGAAGTGAGTAAAAGAGAAGAAAAGATAGAACAAAGTAAAAGGAAGAAAGACATTGGACTGGGAGATTGAGGATGACATATCAGCAAGGAAGATGGATTGTGGACAACTCAGTAAGCAGAAGAATCCATTATTGGATGCTTTGGAGCATCGCGTGAGAAGGATGGAAAGATAGGTTGGCGAAGCCCTGAAAACGTGGCTCAAGTTGACATAGGGTTTTAGACACCTAGGGTTTTGGTATCTAGGGTTTTGACATCTAGGCTTTGACCTAAGGCTATCAGTGAGTGATTGTAATGTACAAATAGAGGTCTAAAGCACCTAGGATGGGTTGTTGTTATTGTTGTTGGTACTAAGTTGATTGAGGATTCATTTCTATTGTGTGATCGAGTGATTACTATTGTGTGAGAGAGAAGTGTTGAGTGTAGAGCCTTCTGGTATAGTAAGATCTTCAGTTGGGTGCAAATATTGGTCCTGCAGCTGGGTGCGCAGGAAGGGGAGAGGCAAAGAGGAGAAGAAAGAAGATTTGTTAGCTGAGAGCACAGAAAAGAACTGTATGCTTCATCTCAATATATTATAAAGCATAGTTATATGGATGTGTCCCTAGAGATATGGTGAACCATGTATATCTTTTGTTATGTGTGTGATTGATGCTCTGTTCTTTGTCATTTGGTATACTGTTATTACATTACTGTGTTAGATATGATAGATGGTTCTGCAGAGTAGATCTCAACTAGTAAATGATATATAAATGTTGTATTGTTCTTGTAATTGCATTCACTTGATATCCCCTTTGGTTGTAGACATCTCTGTCCTACAACCCCCCCATAGCTACTTCGGGTGATGTTACATCTGCGTCGCAGGTGTTGTCGAAAGGGATAGTAGTTAGGCCTTGTTGGTGTGCTCTTGGAGCTGAAGCCTAGGTCTGCCCCTGTGCCAATAGTAAATGATATATAAATGTTGTATTGTTCTTGTATTGGATCCACTTGATATCCCTTTTGGTTGTAGACATATCTGTCCTACAACCCCCCCATAGCTACTTCGGGTGAGACTGCATCTGCTTCGCAGGTGTTGTCCAGTAGTTAGGGCTTGTTGGTTTGATCTTAGAGTTGAACCATGGGTCTTCCCCTGTGACAACACCCTATCTGGGATTATAAGGCCCTCCTCCAGGATGATTTTTATAAGATGAGTTGGTCATAATTCCAGCATGAATGTTCTGATAAGGATTATGAAAATTTCCCCCAGCTAGATTAGATTCGGGCTAGGGGTTATAAAAATTTCCCCCAAGTGGATTGGATTCGGGTTGGGGGTTGGCCAAATTGTAAAAATGACCTTCTCTAGGTGGGAACCCGGAGGATTCAAGTGTATTCGTCATGCCAAAATTATTGGTCGGAATCGACACCGAGGAGGTAGGGATAGAGGGAGGAACTTGTCCACCATCAAGGTTGTTCCATCCAGTCATAGAAGGATTAGACCTGGGCTTAAGAGCAGGGACATTTCCTACATTAGGATTCATTTGAGGGATATGAGAACCACCAAATGGAAATGGAGTGTAAGGAGGTGTAGTGCCCCCGATTCCAATGCTAGCGTTAGGGCCGGTAGCTGGGATGGAAGTCAAAAACTACAAAGTGAAGTTAGGAATACCATAAGAAAATGCACTAGAAGCCATAGGGATGGAATGAAAATTGTAACTCAACAAGTGACCAAAAACCCCAAAAGGGTTTGAGGAAAAATATGAAGCATTAACTATAAGGTGAGCCATGGTACTGGTATAAGCCTCTAGCACTGCAACTGTAGCAGTTGTAGGAGTCGAAGGGGTGCCATTAACTATAGTGGGTATGGGATTCGAAGAGATCCTAGTGTTCTGAATACTAGACTCAGTACTCATCCTTGTGGAACCACAAGTATGAAAGGTGGATGTGAGTGTACCACGCCTGATAACTCTACGCCTTTTAGAAGGAAAGAACTCGAAAACCAGTGGTAATTGTAACAATCGACGGGAACAACGAGGAAGTTGGTCTGATTGCACGAAGAATTATGACTCTACAAAATAAAAATATATCCTAAGGCCAACTAGTAGTCAAAGAGCATACCAAAAAGTCAAACGGCCAATATGCATGCAAACAGGCTAAAGTGGTTGAGTGGCCTCCCTCTCTAAATAAAGTATGCCTCATTCAAGAGGTACTTGAGACTCCCCACTAAAGTTTGGAGGCAACGGAATCAGATATAGGGGCCCTAGTGGGCTTAACAACAAGTCAGTCAGATCCCCCCAGAGAGGTAATCCTCCATAAAGGTTGTGTGTTATCCGACCCTTATCTGACCCAGAATACAAGGAGAATAACCCCTGCAAGTAACCTATGAGATACCTAAGTCAAGAAACTAATAAACCACTGTATAATTGATGCACAGGTGAGCAGTCGTAAGTCCAGATCACCATATGGGAAGGTTATAAAAGCCCAAAACCTTGAAAGTACCACCACTTAGGGAGGTATGGGCACTAGCAAGATCCCCAAATACAAATAAATCCATAGAAATATCTCTAACGCTAGACGAGTATCCAGGGGTTATCCCTTCAACTAACTTCACGCAACCTTGTGATTAAATCAAGTGTGAATGGAGCCTCCTAATATTACCAATTATACAATGGACTTCTCAACTCCCTATCGCAGACACATATGTTGATTTAATTGCCTTGGAGAAGTTTACTCACAAAATCCTATTCCAAGACACTAAATCCTAGACTAGTTTGTGCACCCTAAAAAATAAAAGTGTGACTAATCAATTTTAATTTAAAGCGTACATTTTATTGGCCGTGATTTGTCAAAAAGGTATGAAAGTGAAACTCATGGTGTTATGACTCTGCAAGAAAATAAATATGAATAAAATGCAAAGTCTATCTTTAATTTTTTCAATGAATGATATGCGTATAAAAACAATGCAATTTTCAATTTCAACTCTACAATTCAAAAGTAAAATGCACTAAATGCACTAAGCTAACGATAAAGATTCAAAAGACAAAAATGCCAAGCAATGTAAAATGCCTATTTTTATTTATTTTCAATATACTAAAAAATAAAATGCATGGACTAATAAGAAACCTGATATATAAAATTCTACTATGTATAAAAGAAATAACTCAAGCAAAATACCAAGCATCCAATCAAACAACTCAGAGTACAAGGACAAATCAAAAAATGAAAAACAAAGAGAAAGACTATGCCCAAAAATTCAACTTCAAATAGGTTTCTTGTCATCCTAGAGAATCTCAACAGGCACTACAAAGACCTAATAAGGCTCATCAATCATCAAATCCCACCCAGCAACCACCAAACCAAGTGACCAAGAAAGGAAATAAGGTGTATGTGACTGTTCAAGGAAACAGTGTGTATATATGTTGCCTACAGTGAGACAGCACACATGTATACGCGACTGTCAAGGAAAAAGGAGCGTATAGGATTTAAAACAAGGCCAAGCAAGAGTAAAAGGCTGAAAACTTAGACCCTGAGTGAACAGAATCTGTCAAGTAGTGATACGACAAGACACACAAACGAACAAGAGCAATGAAAGAAGGAAAAGTACTTCAACCCTTAGAAGGAAGATCTATCCCTAGTTGAGTCGCCAATTCTGTTACGAGGGAAAAACTCTCTATGTCCAAGGGTAAACCACAACAGATAGGTATGACTGTGGAAATCGACTCAATTCCAACATATGTTATACAAACTAATGTGCAAGATAAGAAAGAGGCCTACCTCATTCCAATATTCGATGATGTTCCACTGTTGAGCACTTTGACCCAAATCTTTATACCTGCAACAAGTTCTTAACAAACAAACAGAGAAAGTATATAGTGATAATGTAAAAGGGGTTATCACATCAGATAGCATAATCCATTAATAAACATTACAAACATGCCCATGGATAATAATCATATATTTGCATGATACCAATAGGACGGGAAAGGAGTATTTCTATTAATAAATGATCAGCAGAAGTGACAACATTACAGAATTCTATGTTGGCATAGTTCGAAACCAAGAAACCAAGTTCCTTCCAACTGGGCCTTCACCACTTCAATCCTCCACCAAAGGCAAGCTCATAGAAAAGATACAATGAGGTTCTCTCAACAATAGGGAAATATCTTGGGGGATGAACACTGTGTTCAGACTTGAGGGACAAAAGGATGCAGACTCAATATGAAGTAATTTCTCCAGAGTAACTTTTCTCTTAAAGTTGAATGCTTTCTCCTCTTTTCCATAGCTCGAAATTGTTCTTTTATAGTCGTAAAAATGAAACTGAAGGGCCGAGTCAGAATTTTTCCAGTATGTGGAAGGCCAAGGATCATAGATCTCCTGTCGTGACATGGAAACCCGACTCCATTTTTTTATTTTCTGGCACAAATCTTGATGTATGTGGGTTGTAGTGGATAATCATGTGTATACACATGTTGTATAGTAGATAGGGTGTGTATATGTGGAAAAATATGTATTTTTGGCTCTGGATTCATCAAAATAGGATGACAATTCTGCATAGGGAAATGGAGAAATGCCCTTTGTGAAATATAGTAATGATGAGGAAAATCTTGCTATAACACCTGGTAATCAATGCAGAGTCTCCAGATCTCATCTTTCTCCTGCACAAGCATGATTGGGCTTCCACACGGTGATGAGTTGGGTTGGATGTTCCCCTTTTGGAGAAGTTCTTGGATTTGATGCTTAATCTTCTAGTTGTCTAACATAGAGTGGCAATAGACAGGCCCATTGGGTAGTGGTGTGTTGAGGTTCAAATCGATTGAATGCTTTCCCTGTATGTGTAGAGGTACCCAAGTGAGTGAGGAGAAGATGTCTTTGTATTATTTCATGACCTTATCCACTTTCTTCTGCTGCATGAAGAGATCGGTCACAGAGGCCATGGATGTGGTTGCAAACTTCTACTCACTTTCAGATTGAATCACTAAGAAGAAAAAATTCTAAGTCTAAGAGACCAGCTTCCTACATTTCTTGGCAGAGATCAAGGAAATGGTAGTAGGTGGGACTACCTCAAGTATCCTGTACAATTTCCTATTCAAAGTAATAATAAAATTGTGAGTCCTAGACTCATTAACAACATGACATTTCCATAAATAAGGTTGGCCCAAAAGAACATCAAAAAATTCAAGGGGAGAAACATCACACAATACCTCATACTTGAAGGGATTGATGTCGTAGGACAAGAGACACTATTGGATGACGTGAATATCACTTCCTTGGCGGTGCCATCCGATGGTGTATGATTGCAGGTGCGATGTTTTTGGCAGGGACAACTGCTTGATGACCTCCACTGAGATGAGGTTCTTCTAGATACTTCTATCAATGATGAAGTGCAATGGAGTTCCCTTCACCCACATTTGTGAATGAACGAGGCCCTCACCTTCCTCCGGCTCATTAGGTTCATTGGGTTGGATCTTGGTGGTAGAAATGATGGCACTAGGTTCTGTGTTAATAATATGTCTCCCCTTTTTTGGTTCTAACTCTGAGTCGGAACTTGCATATGATTTACATGATTTCACCTCAGCCACCAATGATTTCTTTGAGTGAACATTAGCAGTGTTATTCCAGGGGCTCTTATGTAAGTCACACCACTTCCTGATGTTTTTCTTTGTCTTTCCATTGTCCTTATTTATTTGCGGCTTAGATTGGTTTTCCTGAGGCTGTCCATCTTTTCTCTTCCCTTTTTTCTACGGGTTGGGGCTTCCCTTTCCCTTCTTCTATTGTGAGGGGTTCCTAGACCCAAACTACCACATATTTGGTTTAAGCTTCTGCTCGATTTTAACGACATATTGATAGGACACTCCCAAGGACAAGATGTCCAAAAACTCAATTTCTATTTGGATGTATCTATGAAGACCACCACGGTATTTGAGCACTAGATGTCGTTCAGAATATTTGATACCTAGCTTGGTGCGCAAGGTATGGAAGATATTTGTGAACTCTAGCACTGTTTGGTCCCTTTCCTGTCGGAGTGTGGTCCATCTTGTATACAGGTTGTCATAACTTCCAACATAGTAGTTTTTTTCCTTAATACAATCCCTGAATGACTCCTAGGTGAGTGCAACTATAAATAATAAGGGTTCCTCTATTTCCTTTTTCTCACATAAAGTATCCCACCAATTTTTGACATGGGGGATGACTTTGAGGAGCACAAATGTAATATTTTCTCTATTGGAAAAGTTATGGACATAAAAATAGCCTTCTAGTAGATTCAACCATTTGTCTATAGCATCTGCATCTATCTAACCTTCAAATATAGGAATATCGAAATTGATATGTACCTTGAAGAAGTCGATTCCTTCGCTCGAGGAAGATGTGTTGCCTATTGGTAGCGATCAAAGGATTTGTGCAAAATTATCCATCATCTCACCCCTCTATTGCGCGAGGGATTTCGTGAGAAAATTTTTGAAAGGATATTATGTCCCATCGTCTTTATTTTCTCCCGCCATGGAATGTCTCTTAGGCTTGTGAGATATTTTTTCCTCAAGAGAAACAAGATCGAGACCCAACTCTCTATGCCCTAACCTTGTCGGGGACATGCACTACTAATGACGAGGAGTAGACCACTCTGATACCACTGATCCATATTTTATGATTCGAACTAAATGAATACAGATCTATATTTTGAACATAGATATACAATGAACAATAACATAGATAGAGTAAAACTTGGATTCTATTCAATAAAGAAATATGTTGAAACTATAAAATTCAGACTGAAACAAGCTTGCTAGAATTATGGTGTCTTATCTCTGAGAAGATATGTTACAGTTGCCCTCATTCGAAAGAATATTATTACAATGAGGCTCCAAAGGCCTTTTTACATCAAACATGAATTCCAAAATCCTAGACATCCAAAAACCTAACCCTAGGATATGACACGCCAAAAGACATGTGGGACCTGTTGGGTTAAGTTGGTACATCAACTTCCCAGGGTCGTAACTTGTGCATACGATCTTTGTTTTAGGCGCACGATAGTTTTTTTGAAAAGTCTATCGAAGGAATAAACATTATGTCATCACACTCTGAATCTATCTATTGTGTGATTGTGGCAGGCCCAAAAAATGTTGTATAGGGCCTCAAAACGACCCTGAAATTTTAGCACCCAAAATGATAGAAACAAATTTCCAAGATGAAAATTGAAGCTACCAGGATGAAATTTGTATGTGAGCTAGTTGAAATAGGTGGGTGGCCACCGATATCCACCTGGATCAATAAATATTATCAACCTTTGTTTCCTTCATCACTACTAAACTGATACTCATATCCATCATAATCTAAAACCTCTACTGAAATCAAATTCAACTTCAACTCGGCTATATATCTAACATCCATTAATTCTCTAACAATACCATCGAACATCCTAATTCTGATACTGCCAACACGAACTGTTTTATAGGGAATACCATTTCTCATAATCACTACACCCTCATCAAAAGATTGGTAAGATGTGAACCAATTTCTATGTGATCACATGTGGTGAGAGGCACCTGAATCAAACTTCCATTCTTTATGATATTGTAAACGACTAGAAATGGATAAAGCTTCATCAGCCATACCTGAATTTGTTGCAACCAAATTTTCTTCCTTTGTAGAGTTCTCCTCAGATTCTTTTCTTTTCTAGCATTCTTTCTTGAGATGCCCTATTTTTCCACAGTACGAACATTTTTCTCTACCCTTTCTATCTCTTGAATTAGATCATGAAGAACATCTCTAATTTTGATCTTTGGGATGACCTCTAATCACCATCTCCTCTAAGTTGAGGTTTCTTGACTAGATTTTCTCCTCATCTCCTCAGCCAACAAATATCCCACAACAGAGTCATCATCTAAAACATCTGTTGAGATAAAGATAATATATGTAAATGTGTTGAACCTACACATAATATATCTATCTAGAAATTGACATACACAGTTGCAGAGAAAATATGAGAAAAGAGAAGCATGAGAGAAAGAATGGAAGAATTCTCATTAACCAAATGAATGAATGATAATTTACACATGATATACTTTGTATAACTCAACTAATGTGAACTGGGGGAGAATCCAATGCACCATAGTGGTGGTCTAGAGTGTTTTGGACACACACCAGCAATTACAAGAGTAAACTACCACCTAGTCTAGTCTCTAAGGCAGTTACAAGAGTGAACTATTGCCTAGTCTAAGTTAACTAGTTCGTCAGTCTTCAGTTAACTAACTGAAACAAAGTGAAGTGAGGAGGAGATTAGAGAATCATGAGTAATGTGCTAGTCTGGTGATGATCCCAAGGAAAATGTGCATTAGTTGGTCATGATCCCAATGTTGCATGGTCATAATCCCAATGTGGCATCTAGACTCCACTCCACTAATCAAACTAAAGTGTGAACCAAAGAGAATATTCTCCCTAAAATATAGGAGACTAAATAATGACTCATAAACATAAGGAAAACATTAGGAAAAATAAATCCTAGGTGTGTGTGAAGCATCTCCAACACCCCCCCTGAACATCACTATGGTGAAAATAAATAATGGGTCCCGAAAACGAGGCCATGTTAGGTACCCAAATACAAAAGATACACTGAAATAAATAAGGAAAGAGGGAAAAATCCATGGGTAAAACCCTCCCTCAAAGTACAATATATGTAAAAAAAATAACTAATAGTTGCTAGGAATCTGTGTCCTTCACTCCAAGACGATTTCACAGAGAATGAAACTTGTTCTCAATGAAGGTCTTGGTGAAGATGTATGCAGTCTATTCTACTGAAGGAAAATATTGCAAGTCGATGACCCCCTCATGTACTAATTCCTAGATGTATTGCATGTGGATCTTGATTTGATTCATTCATTGCCTAATTAATGGATCTATGAATAATGTCATAGTTCTCTGGTTGTCACACCAGATGACGATTGACCGATGAAATTGAATTCCCAAATTAGTGAGAAAATATTGTAGCCACATAGCCTGAATGGTTAGGTTAACTACCCATATGTACTCTGTCTCGACTGAATATAGAGAAATACCATCCTACTTCTTTCTCAACCAATAGATAGGCCTGGAACTAAGACTGAGTAAGTAACTAGATTTGGAGTTGCGATCAATGTTATTTCCATCACAGTCATAATGAGTGAACCCGATGAGGTCCAACGTATATTTGTTTGCATAGTGAATCCCAAAGGTGATGGTGCCATGTACGTATCAAAGGATATGCTTTGCAGCCTTCAAATGTAGCTCATGCAACTCTTACATAAACCTGGAGGCTACTCCAATGACATAGGAGACTTATGATAAACCTCGAGGCTACTCCAATGACATAGGGAGACGCTTTTTCCTGGAGTGTGGAGAGATACAAGCAACAAGCTCCCCACTGCTCCTGTATGTACATGTTTTTTCAACAAGTGGGAGTGTCCCCTGCCATCCAAGTCCTAATTCTAGCTCCAGTGAGTCTGGGAAGACTTGCAGCCTCTAAGTCATGCAGTCTCTCAAGGATATCTCATGCATACTTGGCTCGAGACATTTTGATGCCTCAAGCGACTCCGACCCATCTTCGAGTCCAAGGAATAAATGTATGTTCGTCATCAAGAAATTGTCATGAAAAACCCTCTTGACTACAACAATCACTAAAATCGAGCAATCCACGATCAAAAAATCATCAACATATAGAATTAGGGTATAAATGAATCGCTTGTCCTGAGCATGTAACATTTGGGTCTAACTTACAACCTACAAAGTTTTGTGACACTGTAGGATTCCATCGGGTATTACCATGTCCTCGTAGTCCTGAGGCCATAAAGAGACTTCTTCAGCCTATAGACCAAAGACGAATCCTACATAAATCCATGGGATTGCTCCATATAGATCTCCTTAGAGCTATCACCATGAAGAAATGCATTTTTCATCCATTCGATGGACTTCCCATCCCTTGGTTGTCGAATTGAAATTTCCAAATGTATGGAATCCATCTTCACTACTGGAGCCAAGGTCTCATCATAGTCAATGCCATGCACCTGTTGAAATTATTTAGAAAGTAGCCTGGCTTTGTATCTTCTAACATGTCGATCCGTTGTGCTCTTGGTCCTATAGACCCATCTGCACCTGAAAATTTTTCTTCCTAGAGGAAGGGGAACCATATCCCAACTCTAGTTCTCGAGGAGGTATTTGTTCTCCTCCTACATGGTGGATTTTCAAAAGGGATTTCCAGGAGCCTCTCCATAATACTATGGATCTTAATACTGAACCAAGAAAATATTCCTAGGTGGCATTTGTTCAGTGGTAGTGAGTGCAAGAGGAGGCTCCTCAAAATCATATCGAGTCCTCCTAGTATTAGCTGGATCCCCAACAAGATCCCTTGCATCCTGAAGAGTAGACTTGGCCCACTTGGGCCTCTTCTCTCGCTCTGCATCTACATCTAGATGCATTGAATTTGTATTTGACTATACCGACTTTTCATATGGATCATCTGAATCCTATGAATCAGAACTCTCATCTGAAGAAGAGTCGTCATGTGCATGGTCATCATCCCTGACAGGCGGAAGAACAAAAGTGTCTGCATGCGGTTGTTGAGGTACATGCAAGACACTTTCCTTGAATTGGACACTACGCTCAATGATGATCTAGTCTAAGGAAAGATTAATAAGTATGTATCCATTCAAACCATCAAGGTATATAAAAATGATACTCTATGTTCTCTATGGATCAAGTTCCTTCATCTTCTCAGAAAGAATCTTGTCCCATGCACCTAAATCGAAAATATGAAAGTGGGTCACTTTTGGTTTGAGGCCACTCCAATCCTTGTAAGGGGTCTTATCCTTGACATATCTATGGGGAGATATGTTTTGGATGTAGCTTGCACAATTAAGTGGTTCAAACCATAATCTCTGTGGAATTTACTTTACATGTAGCATGCAGGATGCTATCTCTTTTAGAGATCTATTTTTCCGCTCAGTAACTTTGTTTTGCTGTGGAGTATACAGAACTGTGTGTTGCAATTGAATCCCTACCTCATGACAATGATTTTGTATCTCATGGTTGACATACTCTCCTCTATTATCTATTAGGAGGACTTTCATTTTCTTTCTTGATTGTGTCTCAACAAGGGCTTTGAAATATTTGAGGTGTTGAAATACCTCTGATTTTTTCCTAAGAAAGAAAATCCATGTGAAGCGTGAGAAATCATCAACAAAAATGAGCATGTACCTTGATTCATTGATTGATGGATGCATAAAAGGGCCTATGCGGTCACCATGGAGCAGATCTAAAGGAAATGAATCCTTCTGAATCTTTCCTTTGTCGAATTTCTCTTGAGGGTGTTTTCCAAGAACACACCCCTCACAAATTCCATTGAAGAAGTGGATGTCGAGTAGACCATCAACCATTCCCTTCTTGCTAAGTTGTTTCATATATCTAAAATTTAAATTCCCAAGCCTTTCATGCCATATCCTACTGCATTCATGAGGATCGGTAAGCAGTAATACAGAATCTAGTTCAATAAATTCAAAAAATGTATAGAGTCTAGATTGATGATTTACCTCACCGATAGCAACCCTGGAATTGGTTTGCATGTCATAGATATCCACTGCATCAGGTGTGAATATTACTCTCTTTCCGGTGTTAGAGTTAGTCATCTGATACATGGAGAGCATATTGACAAAAAGTTTGGGAACGTGTAGCACAATCTCAAAGATTTTGTTTGTGAGTATGATTCCTCCTTTGTCGGTGATTTCGACTGGAGAGTTGTCCCCCATCAGAATAGGAGGACCTTTGCATGTATCCAATGAAGAATAGACTTCTTTTGTGGCATTCATGTGATGTGGTTCACCTGAATCTACGATCAAAGCATCGAGAGAGGATTTGATGGCAATCAAAGCATGACTAGAATTATATTTCTTAGGATTATGATCTTATGTCTTCTTCTTCTTGGCACCCTTGGGGATGTGATCTCCAAGGTTGTTTTGTTGAAGTATTTGGGTCATTAGATCTATCTATTTCTGCATACATGCAGATTCTGGATGGAATCCTTTATGGAATTAAATGCATTTCTCCCCTTTTCTTCCCTTTCCTCCTTTGGATCCAGAGGCATCGTTGAAGGGTTTTGAGTACCCTTCCTTCTTTGGATTTGCATGTGCTTTACTTTTGTATTTTTATTGATATTTATGATATTGATAACTACTACCATATTGCACATTAAGTGCATGTGCCTTTAGGCCTTTGATTTTTCCTATATTGATGATCTTGTTTTGCTCTTGTGTCAGAGACTCGATAAAGGCCTCAAGAGAGGGCATCGTCTAGGTAGATCTAGAGGCTACTCTAACTGAATGAAATGTGGATATAAATATTGAGTATTCTGGAGAAAGTATGGAGAGAATGGTGAGAACCATTTTTCTCTCCTCCTTAGATTTATCAACCCCACAATAGTTGAGTTGCGATAGCAAATCCTTATATTTGGTAAAGAAATATTTGAGATTGTTGAAGGTTTTTGGATCCAATGTGATAAATTCCACCTCGAGCATGTGTCCCCTCATCTCGTCCTATTTTCAAAAAATCCCTTCCATGGTGGTCCAAGATTCATTGGGGGTTTTACAAGAGGATATGTCAAAGAGGAGCTCAAGAGAAATGAGACTGCAAATTGTTCCAAATGCTTCATCCATTCGATTTAGATACTTGGATTTTTATATGGCTGATGTTGGTTTTGAATCCGTGTTCATGGTTAACTGATATAATCCTATGCCTCGAAGATGAATTATAATCTTCTCCTTCCATGCAAAGAAATTGTACGATGTAAGAATGAATTCTTTTGGAAATTCCATTTTTTTGTTGTCTTCAATCTTCAGTACTTGCAAAAATAATTTGGTGTGTATTTTCCCTAGTAGTCCATCGACTGTGATACCATGTAAATTTGTTAAACCTGCACAAAATAGATCTATCTAGGAATTGACTACACATTTGTAGAGAAAATATGAGAAACGATAATCAAGAGAGAAAGAATGGAATAATTCTCATTAACCAAATGAATGAATGATAATTTACACATAATATACTCTGTATAGCTCAACTAATGCACACTAGGGGGGAATAAAATGCACCATAGTGGTGGTCTAGAGTGATCTTGACACACACCAACAGTTACGGGAGTAAACTTCCACCTATTCTAGTCTCTCAGGTAGTTACGGGAGTGAATTGCTGCCTAGTTTGAGTTAAATAGTCTCTCAATCTTCAGTTAACTGACTGAAACATAGTGAAGTGAGTAGGAGATCAGGGAATCATGAGTAATGCACTAGTATGGTGATGATCCTAAGGGCAATGCGCATTAGATGGTGATGATCTCAATGTTGCATGGTGATAATCCTAATGTGGCATCTAGACTCCACTCAACTGATCAAACTGAAGTGTGAACTGAAGAGAATATTCTCCTAGAGGAATATTCTCCCTAAAATATAGGAGATTGAATAATGACTAATAAACATAGGGAAAACCTTAGGAAAAATAAATCCTAGGTGTGTGTGAAGTATCTCCAACAATAGAGGTGACTAAATTGTCCCAAGACTCGAGAAACGAACATAATAGTGTAATCGCCTTATCTTCATCTTCAAGTTTAACTTCCATACAAGTCAATTGAACTATAAGGGTATTAAAGGTATTTAAATGATCAAAAAATTATGTACCTTCTTTCATTCACAAATGGTATAATTGATTTTTCTCTTCAAGGTCTTCGCCATTTACAAACTTTCCATATTACTCCATAATCCTATTATTGTATCCTCTCCTACAATATTAAATAAAACTTCATCTGCAAGACATAGATGAATGGTATTGAGTTCTCTGGCGTCTAGATATTCCCATTCCTGGTTAATCATGGTTGTTGGTTTCTTTGTCTTTCCATGCCTTTTTCAACCCTTGTTGCACTAGTAACTCCCGCATCTTGAGCTTCCATAGCTCAAAGTTGTTTGTACCATTGAAATTTTCCAGTTCAAACTTCGAACTCTACATATTTTCCATTAACACAAAACCGCCCAATACCACTGTTAACAAACTAATATTTATATTACAAGGAATAATTTTTATTTTTCAAGGTGAACTCCAATAATATTAAAATATTTTATGATATATTTATACTTAAAAAAAATTACTTAAATTTTTTTAGTAAAAACAACGTTCACCTAAAATAATTTATAAAAGACAAATTTTTATACCTCCACTCCACATAATATTACGTTACATCCACCCATAAAGTTAATCCTTTAAAAAATATTTTTTGAAAGAACATCCTCCGTCCATTAATTTACCAAAACGATCTTTTTCATGTGCATAATAAACAAAGATTCGCATTTATAAAATATATCGTATGCATGTGTGGATTAAACAACACGTCTCCATGATACTTCCACTAAATTTCACATTAATGAAAGGACGCTCCCCTACTACTATAAAAAAGGCGTATATGACACTCTTGGCCCCTTGTACAGGGCGCGTCTTTCTCCAGAGGCTCTTGTGGCCTTGCACCGGGTGCGTCCAAGACCCAAAAAAGTTAGTTTCTTAAGTTTGAGAGTGGGGATGCTCCTCCAACACTCCTTAGGGAGCGTCTGGGTAAGAAAAAATTCTTCTTCTACAAAGAACTTATCTTCCAGCAATCGGATTGATTTTCACCCTCATATTCGATAGGAACCCTCCTTCACATGCCAAATCTCATCCAAAGGTTCTTGCATTCACGAGGATATGCTAAACTTGGCTCACATGTTGCACTTATTCTAATACCACTTGTTGTGCATCGGAAGAAAAAATTAACCATATTTAAATGGCACAAATTACAACATAGATACAATAGAAATTACACAAATTATCACAACAATTTTACGTGGTAAAACACTATACAAGGAAACATCCATAAAACAATGATATTTTGTTTATTTATTGTTCAAGGGAGATATTACATCATCCAAAACAGTGTTATCACACATACTCAACCCCCAAGCTTCTATGGGCGTACATGAATTTTTAGCAGCTCTTAAACAATTATATAAAACTGATTATATTGATGTGGATCCAAAAATTGGATGATTTGTTTCAACAACAAACTGATTTAAAGGAACCACTAAATCTACTATACTCCACAAAATTGTGGAAAATTAATTGACATATATGAACAACCTACATAGAACAGAGTCAATTGTTAACTTGTG
Source organism: Picea sitchensis (assembly GCA_010110895.2). NCBI lineage: Eukaryota > Viridiplantae > Streptophyta > Pinopsida > Pinales > Pinaceae > Picea > Picea sitchensis. Next base: position 24,440 of record SNQJ01S0045121.1, on the reverse strand, counting down.
TTCACTTTACTTAGTGCTTATTGGATAGACGGACTTTGCAATCAAGGTGATCACAATTCAAATACTTCCCATCACTTGTCATCCAGATGCTCATAGTTCAAATACTTCTGATCACCTATCATCGAGATGCCCACAGTTCAAATAATTTCCATAACCTATCATGATAAAAGGACATAATTGAAACTTTATTTTTCTCCTAAATCCAACATCCCATTTAATGCAATAGCAAAGTTTACTATAATTCATAGAGCACAAATGATAATCACATACAACAATTTGTTTTATAATTTAATGCACTTTCCTATGTCTTCAAGGGATCAGGAAACTCATTGGAATGAGTAATCAACTTATTGATTAACAATTGTAGCTTGCTAGCCCATACTCCCAAATGTAGCGACTTAACTCTAATTTAAGAATAACATTAGGATTACCTATTGGTCTTGAGAGGTTATTTGTATCTGAAAACTAGTAAGATCTTTACAAGAGATGGTAAGGAACCAACACAATCTGGTGTACCTCAATGTGTCCAACAACAATGTAAGGTTCTCCCGATAGTCAATTAGAAGTTTCTTCACATTCGGAGAGCCACTCGTTAATGGTGATTTGCAATCCCTTAACTTCATCTACTTCTCTCCAAACTTTTCTACATATGATTTGACTTTAGCACACTTCTCAAAGATAAGGAAAGAAAACTCCATTGTTCATTCGATTACATGTAAGCTAAATTCTTTTATTTTATTTTTTCGATTCATGGATTTTGTTTTAATTTTATTTGCCACACACACATATATTAATGTCATGCGATCTATTGGTAATCTCTTATGTTAGTGATATGTTATATATGTAGCACAAATTTTGTAAGCCTCCACCACATGTGTTTTCAATATTTTATCATGTCACCACCACACCATAGGATACCCGAATATATCTTGCGTTCTTTCACCTCCTGAGGGTATGTGGAACTATGACAGTTCCCACTTGGTTGCTTGGCACACCAAAAATACTTCGTTTGGACTACACCTCTTCACCTAGAGCATACCATATTTTGTTTTAGGCTACAAGTGAGTCACACTCCTACTTTAGTGAAACTCTTTCTTACTTAGACAATTTTTAACACAGTTTAACACTTAGTATCATTTAAGCATGCATCCATGAACATGAGATTCCAAGGGAACAACTCTGGAACAAAAACAAAGACAAACATATAAATATTTCGTGTGGCACAAACCGTTCTTAACCCCTGGCTAAGTCTTTGTTATTGTGAAACAATTACAATGAGAGCACTACCGACTCAGTTTACAACATGTCAGATTCAAACGATTTGCCTCACCTCACCAAGACACTCAAGAACAGATTATTCCCGCCAAGACTCTCTACCACAAATTTCCACACAACCACCTACAGTGCACCTCAAACATGGCCACAATCGTAGACTTGGTGTCCAATCATTTCCGTAGAATTTCACCAAGCTAACACATATTTCAGTTTTGTCTCACACATGCCTCCACAGACTTGTGTTTTGAGACTTCCCCAAAATTGTCCAAAATATCCAACTCTTGGCTACTTGTCTTCCATCTTGGAAACTCTGCCTCAATTCATTACCACAAACTTTCCTCGGACTTGCACTGCAAATCTCTTACCAAAAATTATCCATGCTTCCTTTGGTTCTACGCCCTTGCATTTATATAGACTCTAAGAGTCACTTGTGTGAAATGTCACATCTCTTGGGTGTGTCACATGCCTTCGAGAACCCACACTCAACCGAATCGTAGTGCACTTTTGTGGACCCAATGCACCCATCCAAAACCCATGCACCCATCAACTATTCATTTCTTGGACTGGTGTACCCCATCCTTGGATGCATGCCCCTTTCCTTGTGCATTATTTGTTTCAATCATCATGACTCATTATGAGTGTGTTGATGGGGTCATCCAACCTCTCTGACATGCTCATGTTGTCGAGGGAAAAGGGGTCCACTCCTTAGGCATGCTCCCAAGTTGTCCCTTTGTTTCCCAAACACAACCCAAGTGATTCAGATTTATAAATGGAAAGAAATGGAATGCAGATGTATAGAAAATAAATATACATAGATACAACTTGACTTCTATTAATAAAGAGAATATGTTGAAACTATAAAAATGTAGACTGAAACCAACTTGCTCGAATGGTGGCAAATTGTCTCAGAGAAGAGATGTGACGACTATGCTCATTCATAAGAATATGGTTACAATGAGGCTTCAAAGGCATTTTTAACATAAAGAATAAATTCAAAAACCCTAAGCATCCAAAAACCTAACCCTAGGAGATGAAGCGCCAAAATTCATGTGGGCTCCAATGGGCTAAGTTGGTACATCAACTTCTCGGGGGTCATAACTTTTACATATGATCTTCATTTTAAGCACATGATAGCTCTTTGGAAAAACATATTCGAGGACTACACATGTTGTCATCACACTTGGCTAAAGCTTATAGTGTGATTGTGTTGTGCCCAAAAAACATTGTTTAGGGCCTCAAAATGGACTCGGAAGTTTAGGACCTGAAAAACTAGGAAAAAAATTCCAAAATGAAAATTGTTCTTTGAGCCAGTGGAATAGGTGGGTGACCACCGATATCCACTTAGATCAGTCCTGCTCCCTTAGGAGGAAATGGTCTCCATTTCATTGAGTGCCCCCATCATATGGGGACACTTATGTTGAACTTGGCCCCAGGTGAGCCACTTTCCTTGGTGCAAGATCTTCCTTGCTTTCACAACTCGATAAAGTTGGATCATGTGTTGTCTATTTCCCTTAATATAAGTTTCCCTGATATGATCAATGGTTGTATGTTCCATTTATTCAAAGTTGAGCTCTTTCAATGTCAATTGTTCTGCAATCTATGATGTGTCCAATAATGGTGGGAAGTATGGTTGGAGAAGGTCCACATTGAAAATGAGGTGTAGTCCAAGGAAAGGGGGAACACTTACCTCAAAATCATTGTCATCCACAACCTTGGTTATGGTGTAAGGTCCATATTGATGTGGACAAATATTTCGATGGGGTCGTATAAGGTGTTCTTTCTGCAAATGCATCTACTCCTTGTCTCCCACCTGAAACATGTGTGGCACTTGGTGTTGATCATGGTGTTGTTTGTACTTAGCATTGGATTTATTTAAAATATCATGGACATGTTGCCAGGTGTGATGAATTAATTCAATAAACTTGGTGTCTTTGTCTGCCTCATATTGAGCATGGGATGATTCTCTATGTGTGGATGCAAGGGATAGTGAGACATCAATGGGACCCAATGGTTGAAATCCCAACCCCACCTAAAAGGGATTGTGTTTGGTCAAGCTATGAAGGGATCTATTGTAGTTGTGTTGAACATAGGGGAGACTTTCATCCCATGTGCAAAGATGTTTTGGAGTTTTACATGCGCAAGATCTGAATGATTATTCTGTTGACGACCTCTATCTGGCCATCGGTTTGAGGGTGGAAGGAAATGGATTTGATGAGCTTGGTGTCCAACAATGACAAGAGGCTGGACCAGAATGTGCTGAGGAACCTGTTGTCCTGATTGGATATGATGGGCTGCAGTATCCCAAAGTGTACCGACACCCGTTCGAAGAAGAGCCTGGAAGTGGCCTCCATTGTGATATTCTTCTTGCAATCTATGAGGATGGGCATCTTAGAAAACCAATCAACCACCACAAAAACAAAGTCATTTACCTACTTGGTTGAAGGAAGGCCTGACATGTAGTCCATTGAGATGGATTCCCATGGCCTCTCAGGAGTAGGTAGAGGGGTGTACATGCCTTTCTTCTTAGTGCTTGGTTTGGAAATGGCAGAGGAAGTGCAGGACCTGATATACTTGTTGACGTCCTGTCAAATTTTCGGCTAGTAGAAATGTTTATGTAGTACTGCCACGGTGTTTTCCATGCCAAAATGTCTTCTCATCTTACTATAGTGAGCTTCCCAAATCAACTTCACATGATCGCTTGAAGGAACACATAAGTGGCCCATATGGCATAATTTTCCATCCTGAATATGAAATTTAGTGACAGTCGTGCATGTACCTAGCATCTGGTAAGTGGTAGTGAAGTAAGGATCGCGCTTGTAGAGTTGGGGTCACTCGGATGCCTCATGGCCATGGGAGTGGAGAACCATGTTTAAGGTTGCAACTGGAGGTCGATTGAGGTAGTCAGCAACATGATTGGTTCTCCCTATATTATATTTGATGTTGAGATGGAACTTCTGCAAGTATGTGGACCACTTTTGATGGAGGTCATTCTTTAATTTTCCTTATGTCTGTATGAATTGTTGAGGCTTATGATCAGTGTGGATTATTGTCTCCTTCCCGAGAATGTAGTGCTCCCATTATCGATAGGCTTGTACGATGCAATACATTTCTTTTCCATAGGTGGGGTACTTGTCGATGGCATGTAATAGTGTCTCACTAGGATATTCCACTGGATGATCGTGCTAAGTGAGGACTGTTATCGCGCAATTTTTACTTTCCCAAAAGCCAAAGGCAAGTGAACAATAAATTGGCGTAATAGGGGGGTGTCCTATCACTATCACCTAAATAAGACACATCTTTCTCTTTAGGGGTAGTACCCTAAGGGAGATGTCCCCAGTGACCTAGGGGTTTGTAACGTCCCCGACCATCAACCCCTCTACCGGGAAACGATACTATGTGGAACAATCTCATAAATATAATATGCATTAAATCAAATTAACACATTTTAACATGGAGTTACTGTTCCCATTCATACTTGAATAGAATTAATAGCAATTCAAACTTGCAATGGAATACATTATAACATTTCAAAACATAGACATGCATCACATATAAATTAAGTACAAAATTAATACTTATCTTTTAAACTGGCGTAACACCATCAAATGAGTGCAGACCTTCCACGAACCTCCTAGCCTTAGACCTCACTTCTCATCACTCTCAGCAGTAGGTCACCCTTGAGTTGGGACTAAGCTCCACCGGGCAAGGGAATCCTAGGCTAGGCAAGGTCAATAGGAAGAAACATAGTTTATGAGGATGGATTCTCTCCCAGGAGCCACTTATGCCCATTGCTCACAAACTCTTATTCCCCACATGCCTGTCCCACCCCAGGAGTATACACCTTCACTGTCACCAGGACAGTCCTTTGGCTGCTAAACCTCCCTTTCCTTGGGCTTTAGCAACAGACCGGACCGGAATTCTCCGAGCTCTGTGGAAGCTACAGGACCCATTCTAGGAGTTCTCACTTCCTCCGCGCACTCTCTCACCTGAAGAGAGTCACTCATAGGCCTGACAACCTGCTTCTTCAACCACAACCACCTCTCTTACCTGGAGAGAGTGTCGCACATAGGCCTGACAACCTACTTCTTTGGCTTTGTTCCAGCACAAGGAGAACAACAATAAGGCTTAGCAAGGAACATATGAGGATAGCCAATCACACTAAGACAAGGGACTGCATGGCCACAACAACCCACAGTTAAAACACACATGACATAAACAATTACAGTATGCTTAGGTTTATAAGATGACAACAACCCAAATAGTTAAGCACAAACTCAGATTTTCAGTGTGGATAAACCTGAGTTCACAAGACACACAGGTCGACCTTTCCCTCCCGATTGGTTTCAAAGATGTGATTGGTTATGCAGAGGTCCAACTTAGAGGTACAATGGGTACAAACTGAAGATGTGTTGACTTCTTAGGAAAACATCACAGTATGGCATCATGGTTTCGGGTTTCAGAGCTTCGTGAGGTATGCAAATGTAGAATACAGAGGCCACAAAATTCACAGGAATACACCATTCGAATTCACGGTTCTAGTTTTCAGGAATGTGTGACAAGAAAATTAAGAAGAGGTCAATCACAAAGGTAACATGGTTCAGACAGCAGACGGAAGAATGGAGGATGAACCTCCATCACAACTCAATTCTTGGGTTAAATTGCATGTGCCTGGGACGACACATGTCGCCCATGAATATGCATGCACTCCATGAAGTATGTGTTCCATTTTTTCACACGTTGGAGCTACATGTGTTTCCTCTCACAGGACTTAGGATAAAAACATACCTTTCACACCACTTTGGAATAATAATAAATTATTATTCAACGACTTAAGCCCTCAAGCTTATCCCCTCTGCCAACCTTTTAGCCCCCTCTCCCTTACCCATGATGTGGAAGCTTAGTCCCCCATCACTCTTTCTCCGTGGTTGGTTGGCACACAATGATGTTTATATATTATATTAATGATCTGCATAATTACATATACAAAAATAGGCTTCTGTCCTTTAACACTTAGGCTCTCTGGCCTAATAAACATGTAATCCCACCATCTTATCAATACTTAGCTCACCAGCCTACAAAACATGATTTACGATTCATAAACATGATTACAATTCATAATATAATTGGGGCATGTCCTTGGGGTATTACAATCCCCTCCCCTTATTTTTTCACTGTCCGCAGTGCAACTTTTACACAACATCAACAAGATTTCCCAAAATCTTCAAAAAGATGCGGGTATTTTTCCCGCATAGCATCCTCATGCTCCCATTTTGCATCCTCAGGACCGTACCAAGTCCATTGAACCTTTACAAGACCTATAGCTCGATTCCAGAGCTGTTTGTTTTTCCGGTCGAATATGCGCACAGGATGCACTTGCAAGACACCTTCTTGCTCCACCTGAATCTCATTTTGATCGATAACATGATTATCATCAGGTATATATTTCTTAAGCAATGAAACATGAAACACATTATGTACAATCATGGATGCAGGTAATGCAAACATATATGCAATTGGCCCAATCCTTTCTAGGATTTCAAATGGACCACAAAATCTAGCTGCCAACTTGGAGTAGCTTCCGAACTTCAAGGAACTTCTATTCACTTTTACTTTCAGGAAAACATGGTCACCCACTTTAAAATATTTGTGGGTTTTGTTCTTATCAACATACCTTTTCTACCTATCTTGGGCAAATTTCAAATTCTACTTAATTTTCAACATTTGTTCTTCCATTTCCTTGAGAAACTCTAACCCAACCACTGCTCTATCAACTGGATTATCCCATCTTACTGGAGTATTGCACTTTCTACCATAAAGTGCTTCAAATGGGATCATCTTCAATGATGCTTGATACCCATTGTTGTATGCAAATTCTACCAAATGTAGGTAGTCTTCCCATTTCGATGGTCTATCCATCACATACATCATTAGCATGTCTTCTATTACTCTGTTCACCCTCTCAGTCTGCCCATCAGAATCATGATGATAGGTTGTGCTGAAGTTTAGATTCGTTCTGAATCATTTGAACAACCCCTTCCTAAACTTGGAAGTAAATTTCAGGTCCCTATCAGATACAATTGTCTTGGGAATTCCGTGCAATCGTGCCACTTCCCTCATAAAAATATCAGCAACATTATCTGCCTTGTGAGTAGTATTTAGTGGAATAAAATAGACAGCTTTCGTAAGCTTGTCCACTACCACCATGATTGAATCATGTTGCTTGCCTGTTTTGGGCAATCCTGTGATGAAATCCATTGTCACCACTTCCCACTTCCACTCAGAAATGGGTAAAGGTTGCAACAACCCTACTGGGTGCCTGTGCTCATCTTTAACCTTCTGGCACTCCATACATTTGGCGATGTATTCAACAATCTCTTTCTTCATACCTGGCCAAAAGTAATGGCTCTTGATTGTTGCCACAATATTATGATATCAAGGGTGCCCTGCATAAGGCACATTATGCATTTCATTCAAAATCATAAGTTTCAAGCCCTGGACATTAGGTACATAAAATTTGTTCTTGTACAAGAGTGTTCCATCAGTTTCCAATTTATAATTTTTCACTTTTTGTGGCATCTCACCTCCCTGTAGTTTTTCTACCAAATCCCTGTACTACAAATCTGCATTTGCAACTTCCAAAATTCTTCTTTTAATATTAGTTCAGTACATACTAATGGTTGTAGAATGTAATTTGTGTACTCTCCTGCTGAGTGCATCAACCACTTTATTCTCCTTCGCTTTAATATGCTTGATATCAAAATCGTACTCATAGAGAAACTTCAACCATCTACTTTGCCTAGCATTCAAAGTTGGCTGATCAAACAAATACTTCAGACTGTTATGGTCTGTCCTTAGTTTGAACCTCCTTCCCATGAGGTAATGCCTCCATTTATTTAGAGTGTGTACTATCGATTCCAACTCCAAATCATGGGTTGCATAGTTCCTTTCGTGCTCTTTCAACTTTCTGGATTCATAACAGATTACAAATCTATTGTGACTGAGGACTCCTCCCAGTCCTTCTTTGCATGCATCTGTGCACACCACAAAATCTTCATTCGGATCTACAATCCTCAGGATTGGAGTACTGGTTAACAATTGCTTCAATCGCTAGAAGCTTCTATCACATTCCTCTGTCCACTGAAAATTCTTCTCCTTCCTTTGCAAGGAAGTGATAGTGTGAGCTATCCTCGAGAACCCTGCGATAAACCTCATGTAATAACCAGCTAGACCCATAAAGGATCTGACTTCCATCACATTCTTTGGCACTAACCATTCTCTGATGGCCTCAATCTTCTCAGGATCTACAACTATCCCATCCTTAGAAATAATATGCCCCAAGTAATGGATCTGCTTTTGATAAAACGAGCATTTTCTCAACTTGGCATACATTTGGTGCTCTCTTAGCACTTGCAGCACCATCCTCTGATGTTGTTCATTCTCTTCCACTAAATTGGAATACACCAGAATCTCATCCAAGAATACTATGAAAAACTTGTCTAGATAGTCCCTGAATACAACATTCATCAGGCACATAAAAACAGTGGGTGCGTTTGACAACACAAATGGCACCACTGTGAACTCTTAATGACCATACTTTGTTCTAAGGTGGTCTTGTTGATGTCTTCATCCTTTATCCTTAATTGGTGATATTCCAACCTGAGGTCTATCTTTGAAAATATCTTCACATCCTTCAACCGATCGAAGAGGTCTTCAATCCTCGACAGAGGATATTTGTTCTTTACAGTTACTTTGTTCAATTCTCTGAAATCAATACACAATCTCAACGTCCCATACTTCTTCTTCACGAAAAGGACTGAGGTTCCCCAAGGTAACATGCTTGGGCGTATATACCCCTTCTTCAGAAGCTCTTCAAGCTGCGATTGCAGCTCTTTCATCTTTGGCGTACTCATTCTGTAAGGAGATTTTGATACTGGAGTTGCTCCAGGCATCGAGTTTATAGAAAAATCAATATATCTCTTCGAGGGTAGTCCGGGTACCTCCTGGAATACATCTTCAAAATATTTTAGTACCACATGGTCTTCAATCTTTGAGACCTCATCCTTAGATGCTTCCTCCACATGGGCTGCAAATAATTGACAAACTTTCCTATAGTACTTCTTCAGTTGCATTGCTGATATTTCTCTGATAGCAACAACTCTGGGAATTCCTTAGACTATTTTTCGATTTCCTTTCTCATCCAGGCAAGTGAACGCCTTGTTGCGATAGTCCAATATGGCATGTTTTTGGTCCAACCAATCCATCCCAATTAGACATTCATAAGAACCTAAAGGAAGAACATTCAATTCATCCTTTTTTCTCAGTCCATTCATGTCCACTGGATAGGACTTAACTAACTCAGTGACTTTCCTCTTGGTTCTTGTAGCCAACTACACTAACCAATACTTTTCATGTTTTCTTCTCAACAATTGCAAAATTTCCACCACTCTAGGATCTATATAACTATGGCTAACACGTGAATCAATTAAAATAGTAAATGGCTGGTTGTTAATCATACCTTCCACTTTAATCATGTACGACTGATATTCATCTTGCTTATTGTCCAAGGCT
>SNQJ01S0045120.1:113419-131247 GCA_010110895.2 Picea sitchensis | reverse complement strand
ATCTCGGCCTCATCCAACAATGCATATTTTCATATGGAATCAATCCCTTCAAAGACGAGGTATTGTGTGATGTTTCTCCTCTCTAAGTTTGTAATTTTATTTTGGGCCAACCTTATTTATGGACATGTCATGTTGTATATGAGTCTATGCCTTGTAGTGTTATTATTACTTTGAAAAGGAAATTGTACAGGATACCTGAGGTAGTCCCACCTAGTGTTATTTCCTTGATCTCTTCCAAGTAATGCAGGAAGGTCATCTCTCAAACCAGGAAATTTGTCTTCTTCATGATTCGCTCTCAGAGTGAGTGAAATATCAAAGCCACATCTAGGGCCTCCGCAACCGATCTCTCCACATAGTAGAATCCAGTGGATAAGGTCGTGGAAGAATACTCATATATATTCACCTCACCTACTGGGGTACCTCTGCATTTCTAGGTCAATCATCCCATCAATCTGACCCTCTATGCATCGCTGCCCAATGGGTCATTCCATTCCCACTCTCTATCAAAAAATGAGAAGATCAAGAGGTAGATCTAATAACTGGTCCACAAGGGGCACATTTGTCCCAGCTCATTGCCTTGTGGGAGCCCAATCGTGCTAGTGCAGAAGAAGGATGAGACTTGGTGACTCTTCATTGACTACCAGGCCCTGAATAAAATCACAGTCTGGGACCGGTACCCGACTCCCCAAATCGATGACATCCTTGATCATCTCATAGGGCCCAAATACTTCAGTAATATTGATATGAAGTCTGGCTACCAGCAGGTCCCAATAGAATAGATAGATGTATGGAAGACCTCCTTCAATTCAAAAGAAGGTCTTTTTGAATGGTTGGTCATGCCCTTTGGTTCGGAAAATGCTCCAAAAACTTTCATGAGGATGATGGATGATATCCTGCGACCTTTCACCAATGCTTTTGTAGTGGTGTATCTAGATGAAATCCTCATCTACAACAAGACTTGGGTGGAACACTTGAAGCACATTTAGTAGGTTTTGCACACCCTACTACAACACACGCTATATGTCAACCTAGAAAAATTCTCCTTCGATATGGACAAGTTCCATTACCTAGACTACATCGTTGATCAACATGGTGTGCATGTGGATCCAACCAATATCCAAGTCATCTGTGACTGGTAAGCCCCAACCACACTCATTGAGAATTGGAGCTTCTTGGGCCTTGCCAATTTCTATCGCAGGTTCATGTTGGGATTCTCTCATGTCGCATGGTCCCTCAGCCAAGTAACCATAGGTGGTGGTAAGGAAAATTTGTGTGGGGACTATCCCGACGACAAGATTTCGATGATTTGGAGAAGTGATTTTGATCATCCCCAATACTTTCATTACTGAACCTACATCAACCTTTTGAGATTGAGACAAATGCTTCATACTATGTTGTGAGTGTCGTTCTCACTCAACACAACCACCCCATGGCATATCACAGTGAGACACTATCAGATGTTTTTCATAATTACCTGTAACTCGATTCTTTGGCTGTTGATATGGCGTTGCTCCCGTGATGAAGACATTTGGCTCGGTTGATTCCTTTTCACCCTCCATCCATTTTTCCCTATCCTTCATCACCTTGTTGCATCCTTCATCCACCTCTGTGCCACTCACTCCCTTTGCCCTTTTTTTTCGTTGACAACCTCTCGCCCACCACTCATCCCTACATAAACAAACTTAGGCTAAAAAGAACAATAAATTAATAGTGTTGGTAGTTAGTAAATAGGTCAATAAAGTTAGTGTAATTAAACTAATAAACTAGGTTAGTCTACTTGATAATTAATTAATTATTAATTAATTAATGATTAAGTAATTAAGTTAGTGATTTAAGTTAGTACTTAGATTAGTATTATATTCATCAAAATATTAATTAAAGATATAATAAAAAACAATATAAAAACATAAAACAATTAAAAAATAAAGAAAAATTATAAAACATATAAAAACATACATTAAAACAAAACATATATTAAAACATTAATCAATAAATAATAAAAAATATAATAAAACACATATAAAACATACATTAAAACAAAACATATATTAAAACATTAATAATAAATAACAAAAAAAATATAATAAACAAAAAAAAAAATTAAAAACAAAATAAAATACAATGTATAGCAAATAAAACAAAATAAAGTCCCAAAAACTTTAACTATCCTATGTTTTCCTCTATATCTCCTGGACCCCCTCCCTCACATCCCATCACACCAAGGGGGTCCGATATAAGTGGTATAAAAAAATCCTTCTTGAATCTAAGGTAGGTTTTCAAAATCCCGAGTACCCTCCTAATGAGAGGTGTGCAATTCCCAATAGTACCTTTTGTTTGAGTTGGGATTTCTTACAAATATAAGCGACCTTGTACCATAGTAATCATTTTCCATGTAAATGTATCTAATGCAATCGGAATCATGTTGCAACCTTTGGAATTAGAGCCCACACTTTTCATCATTGTTCCATTCATCCCTTGTTTCTATTATCCAATCTAAGTTGGATGATCGAGATAGCAATGTGAAAGCCCTCAAAATCTTCATCCTTTCTCGGTGAGTGCATCCGCCACAACATTTTTCTTCTCTTCCCCTTTTATAGACAATTTCAAAAATCATAACCCAATATCTTGGTAACCCATTTTGTTGTACTTCCAAAATATAGTCTCTTTGTTCCAAGAAGTATTTAAGACTATCATGATCCTGCTTTGACCCTTGAAGTGCCTACCTATTATGTAAGGACGCTATTTCAATGCATGGTGGTAATAGCCACCATTTATTCTCTGCAAATGTAATTGTGTAAGTCCTTTCCCTTGGAGTGGTCAATTCAAAAGCTAGGTGCCTTCCTTCTTGCATTAGGGACAACACCAATTCCATTTCTCGAGGCATCACATTCCATAATAAAGGTTTTGTGAAGTCCTGAGTGGTCAAGGAGCTGCTCACCTCTTGTTGTTCAAAAGCTTTAGTTGCCTATGGAGTCCATGAAATGCATCCTTCTTAGTTAGTGTCATTAAAGGTGTTATTCTTCCATAGTTCTCAACAAACTTTCAAGGTAGTAATCCCTGTCAAACTCAAAAATCCTTCTAAGATTCTTTTGATGTTTTTAAATCACAGTCCATCATGGTCTAATCTTGTTAGGTTTCACTCCTCGACACCTTCATGAGATACAATATGAATCCAAATACTGGACCTCCTTTACTCCAAAGAAACATTTGGATGGTTTTGGCCTATAGTTGTTTCTCCTTCCTAGTTGTAGCACCTTGTCAACATGTCACACATCCTCCCAAGACTTTCTATAGATTAGTATATAATAACAAAAATACTAACACAAATTTTCAAGGAAGGGTTTGAAAATGAATTCATATCAACCCTTGAAATGTGTCGAAGGTGCATTTAGGCAGCAGCATGACCAAAAATTCATAATGGCCTCTATGAGTTCGAATGCTACTTTTGGGATATCTTCTTCCTTCATTATGGACCGATGATACCCTAACTGGAGATCCAATTTTGTGAAATAGATTGTTCCATGTAGTTCATATCAACAATGTCCTTCAATGAAGAGAATGGGAAACTTATCTCTTTAATAGTGATCTTGTTGAGCTCTCTATAACTGACACTTACGCCATGAGCTATATTTCTGAATACCATTACCATCGGTGCAAATTAAGAAATTTGGCTAGGTATAAAAATGCCAACCTCTAACATTTCAACCATGTGCCTGGGCTTCACTCTTTAAGGCATAAGGGTATGTGTATGGTTTGATGTTAGGAACACCTACGAATTAGGTGAATTTCATGATCATGATTTCAAGTGGGTGTAAGACCTTGGGGAATATCTTCAAATAATTTTAAATGCTTATCAATGATTCTCGAGATCTTGAGGAATAGATGGTCAGATGCTCGAACATCTAGTGAGCATAATTGTACAATGCCTGATGCCCTTTCAATAATTTTGTCATGCCTGCTAGAGCTTATAACCTTACCAAGTTTCCCTCAGGATACCTCTTAACTCAATTTCTTTTCCTTCCAATGAAAATTCCATGAAAAGTTCTGAAAATTAAAAGCCATTGTTCCTAATGATTGTAAACCATTTTGACTTTGACACAACATCTCATTCACCCATGGTATAGTAATATTGGACTATTCATTACATATTCCTCCATAGTAAGATTGATCTTATTTAATTTTCATGAGAAATTGATAGTTCCTCCATCCCAAGCAGAATCATTACTTGAAACTATGTATGCTGGATATACAAAGAAATTGAGATCTTTGGTTAATTTATAGTGAATGAAATTATGAGTACCTATCGTAATCAATTAGGACTTACCTTTTTCCTTTTGACATATCCTTCGATCTTAAGGTGGGTTTCAGGAGCACTCCATCCAATGTAATATTGATATCATGGGAGTCAACCCTTGAGACAAAATTGCTTCTACGCTTTCATCTCTTTGAGATGGTTCTTGTTCTTCTTCATCTTCCCTTCACAATCTATGTAGAATAATTTCTCCTCACCACACTTATGTCCCCTTTACCTGTGACTTGTTGTCACAATTAAAGCATAAACTCCTTTGCTTTCTTTCCTCCAATTGTTGAGGTGTCAACCTTGTAGGTTGAGGTGTTCTTAGAAGAAGGAGCATTGTCTTCTATGATCTGAGGATGGTCCCTTCTAGTAGCCATAGCCATATTTTACTTTCAACATTTCTTGCCACCTTAAATGCATCTCCTCCAATTATTTGGTTACCAAAGGCGAACCTCATGTTGGAATGTGATCCCTTTAAAGTTCCTATGAATACATCAATCGTGCTCATCTAGAATATTGGTTACCTTTATATCTTTCAATCTTTGAAGTCTCCCAATTGTGCTCTGTAACTGAACCCTTTGTTTGAGATTTATCAATTGGCTAAAGAAGGTATTTCTCCTTGTATCCTCATAGTGTGCTATCATTTCTTCCGTGAAAATTTTCTAAGTAACGAGTGATTTGCGAGAGCAAATCCATCGATACCACACAAATTGATTAGGTTCTAAATATAAAGAAGAAATGTGTACCTTTTGTGTATGTGGCACATTATGGAGATCAAAGAATTGCTCCATTTGAAGTATCCATGTGATTGGGTCCTTGCCATCAAAATTCCTCATATCAATCTTAGGAACATGTTTGATCTTCAAACCAAAGTTGTAATTTCTCCATTCTTGATTCACCTTCCTTGTTTCCTCATCATGAATTTCGTGGGATGCATTTTCACTTTCAGGTGTCTTCTCTGTTATGAAATTTTTCAATATTTCCATGATATCCCCTTTTAAACCATCCATCTTAGTATCCAACATAGATTCCATTGAATCCATCTTATTTTGTAGTTCATTTATGTCCCTACGCATTTCGTCACCTTCATCAAGAGTCCAAGTAGGATTTTCTGGAGGCTTATTCGGTGTAGAAGTTCCCTTTCTTGGTGTCATGTTGGCCAAGTATCACTTTTGAACCTTGATTTTGAGGTGGTTCTGCTAGACAATATTTATTCTGTTGTATCTCCCAAGTTTCGGCCCTTCTAGGTATGAAACTTTATTTTATGTAGTTCTTTGATATTTATTCTCTGCAATGCCATAGGTCTGATCAAAATTGGATGTGTCAAGTGGAATTTATGGTAACTTCCCCACAACTTGCTGTTTTTTTGCCTTTCCAAGATATCTCACTTGTATAGCGTGCTCCGCACAAAATAATTGATATAAATTCTGAAACTCGCACCAGAAATACTACAGACTGTCCACGATCCAATGAAACCAGTCTCACTCAATTTAGATACTCTAGGAAGAATTTATGATTGTTTTACCTAGAACACCTTCTTGAGACTAGTCAATAGGACTAGTCATATACCCTATCTTACACAGGGTGTATCTACAAATGTAAGATAAGACAAAAGCTGAAATTGTTACCACAGATACCTTACTAATTTTTGTAAATAGCCTCTGAATTTCAGGGTTTGAAACGTTATAGAAACGTTTTTATAGCAAAAATTCTGTAATGACTCAGTTCAGGATGATTCCAGAACCCTATCTTGTACAGACTATATCTCAGAAAGTATAAGGCCTCAAGAGATGAATTTTGAACCCAACGTACCTTGATCTGTCTACTAAATATCGTCCAAGATGTTCCTTCTGAAACATTGTAGAAAAAGAGTTATAGAAAAAATTCCAAGGTGTCTCATATGTAGCATCGAAACCCCAAGACCTTGAGCTCTGATACCATATGTTAAGAACCAAATATCAATATAGCATAGAAAAACTTCAGAAAAAGTACTCAATGCCTTGAAAAAGAGATAATTTCAGATAATAAGCCTCTTCGAGGGGGCAACCTCCTTTTACCCCACAAAAATGTTCAAGTACCAGATGATTCAAAATGAAAATGTCTCCCTGGTATATATAGGAGACTAGGAGGTATAATTACAACTAATGGCCTAAAGCTGACATAGACCCCATAGCCCAATGGTCCTCTTTTTTTATCTCAACCAGAAAAATCCAAGAACATATCCTATTCTGCATAGCTAGCCTAATATCCTATTCCAAACAAATCTAAATTAGACAGAGAGATCCCTCTCTGAGTTTTGGAGGGATAGATCCCTGACTCAAATAGATTTTCATGTTTCCTCTGTGACTGCCTCCATAGCATTGGGAAAATTATAGAGTGATAACACCAGGTTACCTCTGCATTGTCAGGTCAACCATCCCATTGATCTGACCCCCTATGCATCGCTACCCAATGGGTCAGTCTATTGTTTCTCTCTGTTAGAAAATGAGGAGATCAAGAGGTAGATCCAAGAACTGGTCCACAAGGGGAACATTTGTCCTAGCTCATCACCTTGTGGGAGCCCAATCGTGCTGGTGTAGAAGAAAGATGAGACTTGGTGACTCTTCATTGATTACCAGGCCCTGAATAAAACCATAGTCTGGGACTAGTACCCGACTCCCCGAATCGATGACCTCCTTGATCATCTCACAGGAGCCAAATAATTCAATAAGATTGATATAAAGTATGGCTACCACCAGGTCCCAATAGAACATATAGATGTATGGAATACCTCCTTCAATTCAAAAGAATGTATTTTTCAATGGTTGGTCATGCCCTTTGGTTTGACAAATGCTCCAACAACTTTCATGAGGATGATGGATGATATCCTACGACCTTTCACCAATACTTTTGTAGTGGTTTATATGGATGAAATCCTTATCTACAATAAGACTTGGGTGAAACACTTGAAGCACATTTAACAGGTTTTTCATACCCTACAGAAACACACGCCATATGACAACTTGGAAAAATGCTCCTTCGGCATGGACAGGTTACATTACCTAGGCTACATCATCGATCAACATGGTGTGCATGTGGAACCAACCAATATCTAGGTCATCTGTGACTGGTAAGCCCCAACCACACTCACTGAGCTTCGGAGCTTCTTGGGCCTTGCCAATTTCTATCACAGGCTTGTGTTGGGATTCTCTCATATCTCATGGGCCCTCAGCCAAGTAACCATAGGTGGTGGTAAGGAAAAAATTGTGTGGGGCCTATCACGACAACAATCTTTGGATGATTTGAAGAAGTGATTTTGATCATCCCCAGTACTTTCATTACTGAACCCACATCAACCCTTTGAGATTGAGACATATTCTTCAGACTATGTTGTGGGCGTCATTCTCACTCAACACGGCCATCCCATGGCATATCATAGTGAGATACTATCAAATGTTTTTCATAATTACCCTACTGTAATATCCCCAGGTATAACCATAGTTGTAATTATGAATTGTAAACATGTTTGATAGGCTGGTGAGCCGAGTTATAATAAGCTAGGAGTATTATGTGATGATTAGGCCAGAGAGCCTAGATGCAATGGCCAGTGAGTCTATTATTGTATATGTGTAAATACTCATATATTTAATATAAATAAATCACTGCGTGTAGACCTACCTCAATAAAAGAGAATGGGGGACTAAGCGCCACTAGATAGGGAAAGGGAAGGGGCTAAAAGGATAGGAAAAGGGTCTAAGCTAGAGGGATTACCTCTAAGGGAATAATATTATATTATTAATTCCTTAAAAGACTAACGTTTGGGAAATAAACCCAATTACCCTAAGTTCCTTTGGGGAGAGGAACATGCTTCAACAACGCCATGTGTCAGCTCAGGCACATGCAATTATAAGTGGGAATGCTTAATGTTTTGAGATCGATTGGCCATTCTCCCCACGCACCCACGGAGGCATGGAGGGAACCAGTACCTCCATTGTTGACCTCTGCCGTCGTGAACCTCTAAAACCTACAGTTAGACTTGATTTATCCTGTGTATTTCTTGTGAAGCCGAGCACACATGTATTTTTCTAAGCCCATATTGTGTCTTAGCGGTTATTTGTTTTTGTTAATGCAATTCCTTGGCTGAGCATGGCTTGCTACCATATTCTACGTCCTTACCTGTTTTCAATTGTTACCATCACTTGTTCGTTAGTCGAATGTTGTTGTTGTATTTTCTTAAGAGATTGTTTGAAGAAGCAAGTTGTCAGGCCTACGCATTACTCTCTCTAGGTGAGAGAGAGTTTGTTGTGATTGATGAAGTAGGCTGTCAGGCCTATGACCAACTCTCTCCAGGTGAGAGAGATTTTTTGGGGGAAGTGAGTTATCCAGGAGGGATTCCAGTAGCAGTTACAGAGCTATGAGAATTCCTGATCCAGTCTGTTGTTGAAGCCCAAGGAAAAGGAAGTGTGGCAGCTGATGAACTATTGGACAATGAAGGTGTACACTCCTGTGGTGGGACAGGCATGTGGGGAGTGAGAGTCTGTGAGATGTGGGCGTAAGTGAATTCTTGGAGGAAATCCTTCCTGTTGTACTCTGCAGTTCTCATAGCCTCGGCCTATACTAGGAATCCCCTTTACCCGGGTGGAGTTTAGTCCCAGATCGGGGGTGAACCACTGCTAAGAGTGATGAGAAACGTGGTCTATGGTTGGGAGGTTCATGAAAGGTATTCACGCAAATGGTGGTCTTCTGTTAAAATATAAGTACCACTTTTATGTTCATTTCCTTGTTGTGTATATGTACATGTGTTATAATTGATGAGTAATGCCTGTATATGTTGCATGTGTAGGATTATTGTTATTTCCGCATTAATCTATGTATGAACAAAATATGTTGTCTATTTATGTTTATATGCATATGCATATGATAATTCTTGTTTCTATGAGCAGCATGGCTCGGTCATTGGTGATCAGGGACGTTACAAAATGGTATCAGAGTAGAAAGATGTTCCTCTATGGCATTGCCCGACGTGTTGGGTGGATGGGGATGTTACAAAATGGCATCACATCCATGGTTTCAACACTAAGCCTGGATGGGCCAGGAAAGTGGAAGTTGAAGAGAAGGTTTGAGAAGGAAATTGTTGTCAAAATGGACAAAATTGAAGTTCATAACCTAGTTTTTGACACTGAGCCTGAATTAGGCCGTATAAGTGGTTATGGAATCAAAAGATCAGAGAAAATTGTTGTTAAAAATGACAAAATTTGATTTTCAGAGCATTCCAGAGTGCCAAGAGAACACCTTGGCCATGTTTGGAAGCTCATGAGGTATAGTGGTTCAAGAACGATTGCAGAGAAAAGAGACTGCAGTAACCATGGGTTTGGAACCCCGCAAGGTTTGAAGTTGGTTTGTGGGATCTGTACAGGAGAAGGAGGATCCTTCACAATGATCATATCTGGAGAAAGGTGCATGACTATTAACCCCTAAGTACTTCAGACTTCACGACTTTAGTGAAGTTTATGTGTGATAGAGAAGAAAGGGTCAAAGTCCTGAAGAGGATCTACATCGTAGATCCATGGGGGGGGCGGGGAGTGTTTACCATTGGATTTGACCAAGGACAGATCAGAACCGTAGGGATAAGCCAAGAGAGGAAGGTAATAAAGTTTGGGAGTTCAGCGTTCAGGAGAAACGAGTTATGCTAAGGTGAAATCTATCGAAGCCCGAAGTCTCGAAGTGACATGGTTTGCTGACATCACTAGGGATGACGTGGATACATGGGACGTGTGTCTGTCTCAGTAAGTTAATAACCTTTGTAAGATAGAAATGCAGTTAGAACATGACATATGTGTGTCCTGCCACATGACACTTCGGGTGGTGGCACAAGGTAGTTAAACCTGGTGAAGAACTTATGTAGATCGGGGCTACATTAACTTTGATCATGATCTATCAAGATCGATGGTCGGGAGGCATTACGGAGATAAAATTTGCGCGAAAAATAATTATACAGGGTGGTCCCACAATCCAAACCACGGTTTCCCAGAAGGGGTACGTTTCAGCATGGGGACAATTATGGAACGATCGGCGGGTTACTCCAAAACATCCAACCCATGTCCCCGCAGTTTGAAAATTACTAAAGTTGATATGATGTTTTCAGTATTTATTAGTTCAAGCATGGAGACCATGGGCCCTAGTGGACACATGGTCCTGATCCCAAGGTCAAGAGTCTTGGTACTCTGGAGGATTTTTGTTGAAGTTGCATTGAGTCAAGAACTCCCGGAGGTCGGAGTTAATCTCAACTGTTGATCGAGAGAAGGTACTTGGAAACTGATACCATAGTATGGAGACTGGGCACTTTGGAAGGTTGGAGAGTATGTACCTCACAGAAATTGCGAAGCCCGGAGTTCCATAATAAATCCCAACCATCGATTGTTGAGGAATCTGTGGACCATTGATCCACCCCACTTCATGAAGTTCACCAATTCGGTGTTAAGGAGAAATAAGGAATGAAGTAGCAAGAGCTTCTGAAGATGAAGTTCTGGAGACCCAAAGCTCTCAAGGCTTTGGATAAGCACCTATATGATAGCACCAGGACACAACCTGTGGTCACATGCAGTTGAGGGCTGAATAAAAAGGGCTAGTCCCCAAAAACTGTGTTAAATAAGGGAAAAGGGGTTAGGAGGGAAGCCTGTGGGTTTCGTTTGGTTTGAACCTGCATCAAAAGAGGTATTTAAGACCTGGGAACTTTTTGATAGGGTCCAACAAAGATATAAGAGCCATTAGCTCAGAGAAAAGAGATCAACTGCACAAGGAATGCATCGGATAAAAAGAACAAGTTTTAAAGGATCATAGCTTTCTGCTCAAATCTCAGAATTGAGAAAGGAAGAAATCATTGGAAAGATCTCAGAAAGAGGATTCCAGGTATTCGTCCATATTTGAGGATTGAGTAGCTCAGATCACAAGAAGTCAGAGAGGATATTTTTGGTGACCATAAAAGGAAACGTTTTGCATATAATACCAAAATGGTATATCATGATTCTAGCTAACAAAAATTGTTGTACGTTAGTTTTTAGATGTAATGGTTACATTTAAAACAAAAAACAAATGCTAGAGATGTCTACATATCGAAGAAAGAAGGACATAGATGATTCTTCATTTGCATTGAAATATTTAAGAAGTCATTGGATCAAATGTTGGGTTCAATAAGCAACATGGAAACCCTAGATGAAATTCTTGTTTGGGGAAGATAGTCTAGGTGATATTCTTTGCACATCAAATGTGAATTCTAGGTGGACAAATCCATCTACAATACATGATAGTGCATGAACCATAAGTTCATATGGAGATGAAAATCATGGGAATAAGGAAGGTTTTATGGAATATGAAAGAGTTTGGAGACAAGATGTGACATATCCAAAGATCAGTCCTACAGATTGGAGGTAGCACCTCCATTATTGCTAACAAAGTGTGTAGTGGAAGCATGGCATGACAGAAGTTTATTTTTTCAGTTAGGTTGAAAAATCAGATGGGTCAAGTGAGGAGAAAATAATAATTCATCAAGATAATACGAGTGTTGATATGATCAGTCATGGAAAGGCTCAACCAAATTTATTCAAAATATAAGTTGGTGTTAATTATCCAATGATAGTCAGAGAACATGACTGGAAATATAATTGGGTCATGAAGGAATTGGATCAGAGGGATCCAAGCAATAGGGGAATGATGAAAATTTATATCAGCATAATATGTGGTGGAAAGTATGCAAAGTAGACAAGGAAAAACTCCTAAATGGAGTCAAGTCCATGAACATCCTAAGATAATGGAAGAATAAATCATGTGATAGATATCAAGATAATAGGAATGCATGTCAACGCTCCAGGAAGGAAAGCTAGAATAGTAGAGGATTGTTGATGCACTTCAAAAGTGTGAAGGTATTTCCATAAGAGCATGGAGATATCAAGTTAAGAATAATTTAAAAGTGAAGTGACTTTTAAAGAGAAATCAATAAGGAACCAGGAAGAAGAAAATGGTTCTAAGCATGGTTTTGAATGCAGAGGAGGTGGTACCTGAAAAGAATCCTTATTAAGTGACATAGAGCCATGAGTGACAACCCAAAAGGTTGGAGGTATCACTTGAATCAATGATGGTAAGGTGAAAGAAGTACTTTCAGTTAATTCTATGCATCTAGAAAAGGAGGTATATGTGCATCCTTACAATATTCTAGAGATTGCCTAGGAAAGTCAAGTTTGAGGCTAGTTGGCAAAGGGAAGAGAAGAATACAAGAAAACCTCAAGTACTAAGAGGAAATAACGCTTGCATGTTTTCAAGTGTTTCTAGTGATGTTGTTGCATATGGAAGAAAGCAACAGAAAGCTAAAGTGTTGGTTATAAGTCTGATAAAAGAAGCATGAAAGATTCTACTATCATCATCCATCCAAGTAGCATCAAATTTATTAACAACAGTCATGTAGGTATGAGTTTTTATTACTCTTATTGCATAATTTCTGAAGGAAATTCAGGTAATAATTTTCCCCCAATTGAATTTTTATGATACACAGGATGGTATTATTTGAATGCATTAACATAAATAAGATACCACTAGATGTGGTAAAGGCTTGAGGCATGTTATAGTCATCAAATATTTTTATCTTTTGAATGCACACACTGACATAGAAGAATGTCATGTTAATTTGGTTATGGGGTGATAACCAAAGAAAATAAAAGATAAGAACTTGTTATATGAATGAATTCCAGTAAATCTAATCATGTATGAGACCATAACATGGTTGGATATGGAAAAGTATGGATATGGAAAGGTTATGAACCACACATGTACCAAAAGATTCCTACCTCTAAATAAAACTTGGATTGCAACCTTTCTGCTAACACTAATGAACACCACATAATTATATTCTTGGTGTAGTGTTTGGGTCAAAAAGGAAGGCATCCAATTAATTGGGAAGACAATAGGAAGTGTGTGGGGAATGTGTCAAGACATTGGCCAGAATCCCAACTCATGGATGGTGATATAAATGATTGAGATAAAGAGCATTATGTAATTCAATGCAAGGTGCATTGAATAAATATTCATTGAGAATTTCACTCATTCATGGTAAGTGATATAATTGTATACTTAAATGCATTTGTGGAATTTGTTTTGTAAGTACATGCATATATATTATGGCATGGGAATAATTGTTACTAACAGGTGAAATGTTGTTAACCCTTGAAGTTGAGGACATTTCAGGAGTTGATAGAAATTGCAACAAGGAAGCTGCAAGTCAAGTAGTAATGTAAGCATTGACTATAGAAACATTTCTTGTTCAGAAGAAAAAAAAAAGTAAAGAACTTACGATATTAATTATGAACATGCATATGCATAGAATGATGAGTCATTCTATTTTATTAATTTTTTTGGTAATTGTGATTGAATCACTACGTGCAAGAAATTCTAAGATCACTGCATAAGGTTTTGTACATATTTCAATTGAATTATGATGTACAGTAAATACTGACAATTTGTTGGTTGTATGCAAGATGAAGCATTGTAGGAAAAATGGTATGCAGTTTGGTGCCTGTGGAAAACCACAAGGAATTATGCATTCATAATATGGAATCAACCAAGAAGAATTATGAAATAGAATTTCATGTTTTGGGGAAAAGATGAATTCCCTTTGAACTAAGTTTGAGTTTCTAAATAAATTATTTTATGTTTTCTCATGATAACTGCATGTGGGTGATGTAGATGAGATGATGTTGATTAAACTTGGAATGTTGACTAAAAAGAGTAGCCTGGGGAAGATGTTGATTGGAGACAATGGATCTTACCCTATGGATCCCCGGTGAATATGTGTGTGTGTAAAATTCTCCTTGGGTTTCCTTGGAGAAGGATGGAGCCCTGGAGGGAGAAGTGTGGGGATAGGTTCCCTGGTATGAGGCCTAGAGGGTACCTAGAGACCTTTTAGGGAAGTTAGAAATCTTGGAACCATGGTTCTCTGAGACTTCCAGTTCAGCCTGTATTGGAGCCCTCGAAGGGGAGTTGAGTAGTCAATGAATTGTTGGAAAGTGAAGGTGCATACTACCTTGGGTTGTACAGGAATGTTGGAAGAGAGATCGTTGGTTGGAGTGTTGTTGAGGTTTGGTACCTTGGACTAGACCATGTTGATATTGATTGTGGACCATGGTTATATTGGGAGGCCATTTCTCTGATGAAGTCATAGCCCCTGCTCGAGGGTGATACGTTGTTGATATTTTATCAGCAGTGAGATCTAAGGTTGGGTGGAACGTCATGGATCTTCATTCAGTCTGTGATTTCAATAAGGTGTAATTGAAGCATGTTATAAGGAACAATGAGTTTAATTATTTCCTGAAATAACTCTATGGAATAGAGAAATTGAGTTTTAGTTGCAGTATGAACACCAGAATTGGTGCTTGAAAGTAGAGCACCAGGTGGATAATAGGCTTCCAATAACTAAATCTTGGAGCTTTTTAAATGATTTTCAGTTGTATATGTATAAAAAAGTTGCATTGAGGACAGTGCAAAAACAAGGGGAGGGGATTGTAATATCCCCAGGTAGAACCCCGGTTGTAATTATGAATTGTAAACATGTTTGATAGGCTAGTGAGACGAGTTATAATAAGTCAGGAGGTTTATGTGATGATTAGGCTAGAAAGCCTAGATGCAATGGCCAATGAGCCTATTATTGTATATGTGTAAATACTCATATATTTAATATAAATACATCACTGTGTGTAGACTGACCACGATAAAAGAGAATGTGGGACTAAGCTCCACTAGGTAGGGAAAGGGAAGGGGCTAAGAGGCTAGGAAAAGGGGCTAAGCTAGAGGGCTTACCTATAATGGAATAATATTATATTATTAATTCCTTAAAAGACTAAGGTTTGGGAAATAAACCCAATTACCCTAAGTTCCTTTGGGGAGAGGAACAAACTCTAAGTGGAGAGGAATGAGCTTCAAGAGCTCCATGTGTCAGGTCAGGCACATGCAATTATAAGTGAGAATTCTTATTGTTTTGGGATCATTTGGCCATTCTCCCCATGCACTCACAGACGCATGGAGGTAACTAGTACCTCCATTGTTGGCCTCTTCCATCGTGAACCCCGGAAACCTGCAGTTAGACTTGAGTTATCCTATGTATTTCATGTGAAGATGGGAACACCTGTATTTTCTTGAGCCCGTACTGTGTCTTAGTGGTTGTTTGTTGTTGCCAACGCATTTCCTTGGCTCAACGTGGCTTTCTTCCATATTCTACATCCTTACCTATTTTTGGTTATTACCATGACTTGTGCATTAGTCGAATGTTGTTGTTGTATTCTCTTAAGAGATGGTTTGAAGAAGAAGGTTGTCAAGCCTGTGCGCTAATCTCTCCAGGTGAGAGAGATTTTGTTGTGATTGAAGAAGCAGGTTGTCAGGCCTATGAGCAACTCTCTCCAAGTGAGAGAGAGTTTTTTGGGGAAGTGATTTCTCATGGAGGGAGTCCAGTAGCAGTTACAGAGATGTGAGAATTCTTGATCCAACCTGTTGCTAAAGCCTAAGGAAAGGGAGGTGTAGCATCTGATGGACTGTTGGACAGTGAAGGTGTACACTCCTGGGGTGGGACATGCATGTGGAGAATGAGAGTCTGTGAGTTGTGGGTGTAAGTGACTCCTTGGACTGTTGTATTGTGCATTTCTCGTAGCCTCATCCTAGCCTAGGAATCCCCTTTACCCAGGTGGATTTTAGTCCCAAATCGGGGGTGACCCACTACTAAGAGTGATGAGTAGTGTGGTCTATGGATGGGAGGTTCATGGAAGGTCTACACGCAGTTGGTGGTCTTGTATTAAAATATAAGTACCACTTTTATGTTCATTTTCATGTTGTATATATGTACATGTGTTATAATTGATGAGTAATGCATGTATATGTTGTATGTGTAGGCTTATTGTTATTTTCTCATTAATCTATTTATGAACAAAATATGATGTCTATTTATGTTTATATTTATATGCATATGATAATTATTGTTTCTATGAGTAGCATGGCCCGACCATTGGTGGTTGGGGACATTATAGAATGGTATCAGAGTACAAAGATGTTCCTCTATGGCGTTTCCCAGCGTGTTGGGTGGCTGGGGATGTTACACCTACTTACGACAAGGAAATGTAATCCATTGTGCAAGCCTGTCGCCAGCGGAGACACTACATTATTGGCAAGGAGACAATCATCCACATTGATCATAAGCCACTGTAGTTCATGCAAACATAAGGGAAGTTGTAGAATGTTTTCCATCAGAAGTGGTCCACATACTTGCAGTAGTTCCACCTCAACATCAATTATAAAATAAGAATTAAAAACCGATTTGTTGATTGCCTCAACCGACCTCCAGTCACGAAACTCACCATAGTGCCAGACTCTTTCATCCATGAAACCTCCAGATGGCCCCACCTCTATGGGAGAGACACTGACTTCACCACCACCTACCAAATGTTGGGCACAAACTCAGTTGTCGCTAATTTCCATCTTCAGGATGGGTTGTTGTGTCGTTTGGGCCATATCTTCATTCCATCAAGTAAGTGAGTGAAGCTGATTTGGGAAGCTCACTATAGTCAGGTGAAAGGACACTTTGACATCAAAAAAATAGTAGCATTGATGCATAAACATTTCTACTAGTCGAAACTTCAACAGGATGTCGACAAGTATATCAGGTCCTGCACCGCCTATGTTATTTTCAAACCGACCACTAAGAAACAAGGCATGTACACCCCTATGCCTACTCCTGATAGGCCATGGGAATCCATCTCAATGGACTACATGTCAGGCCTTCCATCCAGCAAGAGGGGAAATGACTGTGTTTTGTGGTTTTTGATCATGTTTGCACTGAGAGTCACACTCTGACTGCAAGAGGATAAGCCTAGTACCCATAAAAAAAAAGTAAAATGGTTTAAATGATTTTGAGTGGGTGGCTTAGCGATAATGTAAGGAGAGGAGAAGAGAACAAGTATCACTACAGATCAGTGATGGACCATTGGGAATGGAGTCAAAAGTATGGTGAATAATGAATCCATTTAAGCTACCTATCAGACAAAGGTTTTATGTGGTGATGAGGAGAAGGAAAACATAAGGTGGTTGAATGATAAACCATTAAAAATGGAAAAGGTGACAATAGATCCTCCATCGCCTCAGGAATAAAGAACTCATAGGGTTTATAATGATCCAGACAAGAAGAAACATAAAATGTCTACTAAACCATGAAATATGGGAAAGATGACAGCAGATCCTCCACCACCTCAGGAATCCATAAATCAGAGAGATTACATCTAAACAAGAAAGAGAAACAGTATGTAAACTAAGAAGACGGTCTGATATAAAAAACTCAAAGGAATCTTCAATAACGTGATATTTGAAATCCCATCCCTCAGGCTTCCTGTAATGTCCCCCACCTCTTAGAGAGGTGATGAGGAGACTCAGTGGCCTGGGCACCCCCACTAGGTCATAGTCTCACACTGAAGGGGGGGAAAGTCAAGAAGTTAAAAGTTATATTTTTAAGTTGACTTAAGAAAGGAAA
>SNQJ01S0045120.1:85218-113409 GCA_010110895.2 Picea sitchensis | reverse complement strand
ACTTGGTTGAGGGCCCATGCAACATGAGAGAATCCCAACATGAACCTGCGATAGAAATTGGCAAGGCCCAAGAAGCTCCAATTCTCAATGAGTGTGGTTGGGGCTTACCAGTGACAGATGACTTGGATATTGGTTGGATCCACATGCACACCATGTTGATCAACGATGTAGTCTAGGTAATGGAACTGGTCCATACCGAAGGAGAATTTTTCTAGGTTGAAATATAGCGTGTGTTGTAGTAGGGTGTGAAAAACCTGCTAAATGTGCTTCAAGTGTTCCACCCAAGTCTTGTTGTAGATGAGGATTTCATCAAGATACACCACTACAAAAGCATTGGTGAAAGGTCGTAGGATATCATCCATCATCCTCATGAAAGTTTTTGGAGCATTTGACGAACCAAAGGGCATGACCAACCATTCAAAAAGACCTTCTTTTGAATTGAAGGAGGTCTTTAATACATATATCTATTCTATTGGGACCTGTTGGTAGCCGAACTTCATATCAATATTACTGAAGTATTTGGCCCCTATGAAATGATCAAGGATGTCATCGATTTGGGGAGTCGCTTACCGGTCCCGGACTGTGATTTTATTCAGGGCCTGGTAGTCAATAAAGAGTCACCAAGTCTCATCCTTCTTCTGCACTAGCACGATTGGGCTCCCACAAGGCAATGAGCTGGGACAAATGTGCCCCTTGTGGACCAGTTCTTAGATCTACCTCTTGATCTTCTCATTTTCTGATAGAGAGTGGCAATGGAATGACCCATTGGGGAGTGATGCATAGAGGGTCAGATTGATGGGATGATTGACCTAGAAATGCAGAGGTACCCCAGTAGGTGAGGTGAAGATATATGAGTATTCTTCTACGACCTTATCCACTTGATTCTACTGTGTTGAGATATCGGTTGCAGAGGCCCTAGATGTGGATTTGATATTTCACTCACTCTGAGAGAGAATCATGAAGAAGACAAATTTCCTGGTTTGAGAGATGACCTTCCTGCATTACTTGGAAGAGATCAAGGAAATAACACTAGGTGGGACTACCTCAGGTATCCTGTAGAATTTCCTGTTCAAAGTAATAATAACACTACAAGGCATAGACTCATATACAACATGACATGTCCATAAATAAGGTTGGCCCAAAATAAAATTACAAACTTAGAGAGGAGAAACATCACACAATACCTCGTCTTTGAAGGGATTGATTCCATATGAAAATATGCATTGTTGGATGAGGCCGAGATCGCTTCCTTGGCAGAGCCATCCAATGGTGCAGGGATGCAGGTGCAGAGTTGTCAACATGGCTAGATGCTTGATGAAATTTGTTGAGATGAGGTTCTTCTGGCTACCAATATCAACGATAAAGTGTAGTGGGGTGCTTTTTACCCACATATGTGAATGGAAAAGGCGCTCTCCTTCTTATGTCTCATCTAGTTCACTGGGCTAGAGATTCATGGTAGCAATGATGGCACTGGGTTTCACATTAATGATCTGTATCCCCCTTTCTAGTTCTGACTCAGAGTTGGAATCCACATCTGATTCAGGGGCTTTCACTTCATCCACCAATGACTTCTTTGAGCGACAATCTTCAGTGTTATGCCAAGGGATCTTATGGAAGTCGCACCACTTCTTGATATCTTTCTTTGTCTTTTCGATGTCCTTCTTTTCTTGCGGCTTGGACTGGTTGTCTTGCTGTTGTACATATTTAATATGTCCTTTTTTCCACGGGTTGGGTCCCCCCTTTACAGAATTTTGTTGTTAGGGGTTCCTAGGCCCAAATTGTCGCGTCTCTTATTTGAGCTTCTACTCGATTTTCATAGCATATCGATAGGCCGCGCCTAAGGATGAGATGTCTAGAAATTCCATTTTGGTTTGGATGTATCTATGCAGAGAACCATGATGCTTGAGCACTAGATGTCACTAAGAATATTTGATACCCATCTTGGTGTGCAAGGTATGGAAGATATTTGTGAACTCTGGCACTGCTTGGTCTCTTTCTTGCCGCAATGTGGTCCATTTTGTATACAAGTCGCCATAACTTCTGACAGGGTAGTATTGTTTCTTAATACCATCCCTAAAGGATTCCTAGGTGGCTGTGACTATAAATATTGAGGGCTCGTCTGTTTCCTTTTTCTAACAGAAAGTTTCCCACCAATCTTTGACATGGGGAACGATTTTGAGGAGCGAAAAAGTAATCTTTTGTCTATTCTAAAAGTTATGGATAGAAAAATACCCTTCTAGTAGATTCAACCATTTGTCTACATCATTTGCATCTATATGACCTTCAAATATAGGATTATCAAATTTTATGTCTACCTTGAATGCCCGACACCTACGGTCGAGGAAGATGCATAGCCTGTCGGTAGACGCCGAAGGATTTGCGCAAAACTATCCATCATATCGTTCCTCTATTGCATGAGGGATTCCTCAAGAAACATTTTGAAAGGATCTCCTGTCATGTCATCTTTATTTTCTCCCACCATGAGAGGTCGGTTAGGTGTGTGAGATATTTTTTCCTCAAGAGAAACAAGCTCGAGACCCAATTCTTTGTACCCTAACCTTGTTGGGGGCATTCATTAAGAATGACAAGGAGAAGACCACTCTGATGCCAATGATCCAGATTTTATGAGAATAAAAAAATGAATACAGATTATTAAAATATGTTTAACACAGAATAATATAGATACAGTAAAACTGGTTTATATTCAATAAGGAAATAAGTTGAAACTGTAAAATGCAATGGAAAAAAGGTTTGTTAGAATGGTGGCGACTTATCTATGAGAAGATATGTGACAGTTTCTCTCATTCACAAGAACATGATTACAATGAGGCTCTAAAGGCATTTTTACAATAAGCATAAATTCCAAAACCCTAGACATCCAAAAACCTAACCCTAGCACATGAAGCACCAAAAGTCGTGTGGGCCCCATTGGGGTAAGCTAGTGCATCAACCTCCCGGTGTCATAACTTTTGCATACGATATTCATTTTAGGTGCACGATATCCCATTGGATAGGACTATCTAAGGACTACACATGTTTCCTTCAGAATCTAACTCCATCTACAAACTAATTTTGGCAATCCATGAAAACGATTTTTAGGGCCTCAAAATGACCCCGGAAGTTGGGGACTTGAAAGATAGGAAAAAACTACCAAACTAGAAAATTTCCAAAATGAACCAGTTGGAATAGGTGGTGTTGTAACCTAGATCTGCATCCCTACCTCTCCTCTCTCATTTCCCTATTCTTTCTTCAAATGTTTCCTCTTCTGGCTGATAAAGTCGGTTTCCCATCTGTTCAATAACTTGGTTTTCTTTGTTGGCTTGCTTGATTGATTATTTGCACAGAGTTTTTATGTTTTTCTTGAAGGATAAACACATATTGTGATTTGGTTTGAATTACCTGTCATCTTGTTTGCCTTTAATTGATCTTACAACAGGTCGGTCAAGTATGTTGTATGCACAGGGAAAAACCATGAGCAAATGCAACATTCATAGTAGTCCATTTCTGGCTCAGATTGTAGGATCAACCAGATTAAAATTGCAACGGTGGAAATCTAGAAGGCCACCTAGATTGACGGTTTTCATGCATTCATAGCGTCGAATTCAGGCAAGGATTAACAACCAAATAAAAGTCTCTAAGATCCGAATTCCTGAAGTGACGAGAGACTGTCATGTCAACTGGGCCTATACTACTCCAAAATATTTCCATGCTCTACATACCAAAGAAAACTCCCGAAGTGAATCTCGATCATCCAAAACAAGAGGAAACGTGGAGGAATATCTCACACTTCAGAAATATGACACTTCAGAGGATTGCGTGAGCAAGCAAAAGAAAAATCCCAAAGTGAATCTCGGCCTTTAAAAACAAGAGGACACGTGGAGGAATATCTCACACTTCGGAAATAAGACACTTCGGAGGATTGTGCAAGCAAGAAGAAGAAAAATCCTGAAGCTCAAACTCCCGAAGTGAATCTCGACTGTCAAAAAAAAGAGGACACATGGAGGCAGATCTCTCACTTCGGAGATATGACACTCCAGAGGATTGTAAGAACTATGCATTGGAAATGACTGAAGCCCAAAATCCTGAATTAATTGTGGACCATTGATCTCAAATAAACAAGAACCGTTGATCTTTGTAGAAGGTAAGAAAGGAATATCACCCGAAGGCCCAAAGTCCCAAATTAATTGTTGACCATTGATCTCAAATAAATGAGGACCGTAGATCTTTGAAATAATTTGGTTATTCGACCATTCATCCATTCAGGGAAATTGAGACCCTCAGCGTCTAAACTCTCGAATCCCAAAACCGAGAGACACATGGCACTCACACATCAGGACACATGGCAGTCATTTCAGGCCATTACATCACTTCGACGCTGTACTACTCTAGGAGGTATACAAACTTTTCATCTAAAGGCTCCCAAAATATAAGAAATTGGCACCATCGCTAAATCATATAAGGGGAGTTCTAATATGGTAGAAGGATAGAAATTTAGGAGGGGTGATAAAGTAGTAGGGTCACTCAGATCACATATTGTGACAAGATCGATGGCCAGACTTCAATCCGAGGATGAAAAATGCTCGAACGTTAACATCCTAGAGTGGTCCCGCAATCGAAACCATGGTATTGTTGGATATGTACGTGGAAACTTGTGGTGGATTGCGGGGTTCAGGGCGGTGTGGACCCAAACTTCCTTTGACAACTTTCACAATCACGTGCTTTTATCACGTCTAATCTAAGAGCAGCGCATGGAAATCAACTAGGCATTAATCCATATCATCAAAGGAAAGTTCCGAGGAGAAGAAAAATGGTAGCATACCACGACCAGTCCATCACAGAGAAAAATGAAATGTCGAAGACTCCAAGAAAAACAATGTGACACCTACCTCTTCCTCAAACAGATGATGTGAAGAATTTTCCAGATACATCCACTTATCCTCCAGTGGACCCAAACAGTGTGCATGCATGCATGACAATACTCATTGCGGAAATCAATTATGTCGCTCCTAGTCTTTTTCTGCCACCCAGTTCGTTCCAACACATGCATCAGTCCAGTTTCATCGCTAGTGGTAGTTTTTAATGATTCAGTTCAAGACTCTTTCAG
Source organism: Picea sitchensis (assembly GCA_010110895.2). NCBI lineage: Eukaryota > Viridiplantae > Streptophyta > Pinopsida > Pinales > Pinaceae > Picea > Picea sitchensis. The sequence goes on along the minus strand of SNQJ01S0045120.1, from coordinate 108,305 downwards.
TTCAAGACTCTTTTAGTGGTCTTCTCTATGTGTTAAGAACCACTCTTTTGATTAAGTCAAGTGTGAAGTGTATACATTGTTGTACTCCAACAATGTTTTAGTCAAGTTAGTAAGTTGTTCTACAATTGTTAATATACAGTTAAGTCTCAGTCCTAGAGGGACGAGACCCTTTGCAACTCTGATAAATATGCAATTTCTATATGTTTTGAGGTTTATTTTTTTTGGGAAAGGATAGGAATATATCAAACTGGTTGGAACCATTCTATGAATGGATTAAATCTCTCTACCTGGTGAACATACTCTTGATGAAAATGTTTCATTCAAATCTTCATGTGTTTTTATCTTACCTTGAATGGATTTTTTGATTTGTGCAAAGTACAATTCATTTCCTTCGGCTATTGTATAACTTGTCTTTATTGATATGCAACTTGTGAAAACAGCTAATGCTTGGTGAAGATTTGTTTTTATCACAACCTAAAGGAGAAATTGTGTTTTTGATACATGTTTACTGTCTTGAAATGATATTTTAAGTATTGATCTTCTTGCAACAGATTATTCATTGATTAATTTGTTGTTTCCCTTTGTTTTCTATTATTTCACTTGACTATCATTAGTGTGACACCAGCCAAGGAGGACCCTCATCCATATCATTTTTCCAACCCAACCATGCTCCTATCTTGGTAGAACCAACCCTCTAGTTGAAGAACAAAAATTAAAAATAAACCATCCTAAAAATTGAGGTGGACTAGCTTTTCTCTTTAGAAGTCAGGTGCAGACTTTAGGACCAACATCTTCTAGCATCATTGTCGGGGAATAGAGTAATGAAATATCTTTCCCTGGGAGAACGACAATGATCAGATATGGTTTTTGATGGTGAAAAATATCCAGACACACATATGACTGCAATCTTTTAGCTGACGAATCCACAATCAAAACACTCCACTGGAGAATGAGCCCAACCGATAGAGAATGGAAAGATGGAAGGGACAGACCAGGTACCAAGCCATCAGTTTTTTCAAAGAGCCCATATTTTTCTTCATCAATTCATTCCTTTCTTTTCCTTTGCACGTGAAAATAATTATCTTATGCTTTGTTTAATCAGATGATTATAAGCCTACAGTGGTCAATCCATCCTTGAGAAGAGAAGATATTCCCTCTTGCATTATCGATCTTAATCTCATTCCTTCATTTAAAACCACTAACCATAATGTTGATCATATCCAAAATTATCTAGATAATGACCAGTCATGTAAGCCTGTGAATAATAAATCTAATTCACCACTTATTGAAATCATTGTTCCACCTTGTAATCAACTTACTGAAATTTAGTCCAGGATCAAGACGTATTACACACCACTAAAGCTAACACTTATCCTTAATGCCTATCCTCCCAATTTTATTGATTACCTTCCTTTGTTCAATGGAGGAGACCATGTTGTAGCTAATAAGCGCCTAGAAGGTTTTGAAATTTTCATTGATAATTTTCAAATTATGCATGAGGATGTAGTTACGAGGATATTTTTCAAATCTTTATTTGGAGATGCATAATTATGGTTCAGAAGTTTGGAAGTTGATTCTATTAGTTCATGGACTTCTTTGTGTAATGTGTTTTTGAGGTATTGGGGTGAGAACAAATCCTTTGAAAAATACCTTTCAGAGTTCTACGTCTTGAGAATGGAGAAGGATGAAGCTGTTATTGTATTCAATAGAAGGTTTCATAATTTGTATCTTAATATGCCCATGGAAATTCAACCTACTGAAGTTGTTTCCATGGTGCAATATACAATTGCACAACACCCTGATCTGGTTCTTTTTCTCAGAGAGAGAAGGTCATCATCATTGAAACAAATTTTCACTGATGCAAAGGAGATTGAGGACACATCTGATCTTGTGGAAGGCTCTTAAATCGAGTTTGGGACAAAGATTTGGAACAGGAACAAGTTTATGAGAAACATAAATCATATTTGAATATAGATGAATCCAAGGAAGGATATGGACAACGAAAATATGATCTAGGTTCTTATTTCAGCATACTAATGCATCACTTTTAGATTTTTACTCTTCCTCGAATCCTGAAGCTAATAAATCAGTTTTTTCTAATCTTGAAACTAAGTATATCGATAATTATCACAAAGATGGATTTACATGTACATGTGAACCTTTTCTTAGTTATGAGTAGAGGGACAAGTTTGTTGATAATGAATTTCATGAATTTTTTTGTAGAGAGCGATGATCAATTTTCCAAACAACAAGTTGTTTCCCCTCAACATCTAACTTTAAATATCGGGGATCAACTCACATTCTTGACTTACGATGACTTTCAAAATTATATGTGTTTAAATTTTGGTCTTGAAAAAGAGGAGGAGCTACATGAGCAGTTGAACATGTTTTCTTTCTCATCAAATGATGCCCTCACTACACCAGTTGTTCCTACTCTTGGAATAAAAGGAAGTAACCAATTGCCCTCCGATTTTTATGATGCCTTTTCTTTGAAAGCTGTTGAAAACATTTATGTTCAAGAAAATAATCAATAGTTTCAAGGTAAACGTGTTTCTCAAGGATTTTATGAATATTAGGATGCTTATGACATCATAACTATAGATGTCGGAAACAATACTATAGTTGCATTTTCCATTGCCTCGAATGATTCTAGTAGCGATGAAATTTCCATTCTAAACTTAAAGGGACAAATTGATAGTAGAAACAGAGTGCAACATTTTCCCGTTCCATTTTCGGGTCTCAAAAATGAGGATGTCGACGTTTCTATGGAAGAAATTTTTTCACAAGGATAATCTATTCATTTGGAGCAGAAAAAACATGAGTTTACTATCAATACAAAGGTAAATGGTCATGATTTTTATGATTCGATGGCTTCATATTTAGAGGATTATATTAGTTTTAATCCTCTATTATGGTTTCACTTCAACTGTGGGGTTAGTTTTCAGAGCAAGTTGTCATTCCATTTTCAAATTTTTATTTTCATGAAGAAGGTTCAAGAAATCCAGTTAGTAGATCAATTGCTTGAATGGTTACTATGGAAATCTTCTTATACCTGAGTAGAAAGTTTCAACAAATTAGGAGTAGGAGAATAAGCTCATAGTTCGAGCATTTAATTTTTAGATCGTAGATTGTTTTTCAGTGAGTTGGTTTTCAGTAGCTTGTTTGAATAAGAGACTGCATAGCCCAACAAAGGCACTAGGTTTTAGTTGTAGTTTCAAATTTCAATAAAGACTCCATAGCCCAAAAAGTCATTGGGGTTAGCTTTAGCATTATTTTTCAGAGACACATGGCTGGCAGAAATAAAGAGGTAAGAAAAGGGAGGTGGGGGAAATTTATTAAACTCAAAGGCACTGATATGTTGTTCTTATCACCTCGTAGGGAAGTGTTATCCCCAATTGGAGCCAATGTTGTAACCTAGGTCTACACCCCTGCTTCTCCTCTCCCATTTAACTATGCCTTCGTCAAATTTTTCCTCTTCTGGTTGATAAAGTCGGTTTCCCATATGTTCAATAACTTGTTTTTCTTTGTTGGCTTGCTTGAATGATTCTTTGTGCAGAGTTTTTTCTGTTTTTCTTGAAGGATAAACAGATATTGTGATTTGGTTCAAATTACTTGTCATCTTGTTTTCCTTTAATCGAGATTACAACAGGTCGGTCAAGTATGTTGTATGCACAGGGAAAAACCATAAGAAAATGAAACATTCAAAGAAGTCCATTTTGGGCTCAAATTGTAGGATCAGACATATTAAAATTGCAATGGTGGAGATCCAACAAGCCACCCAGGTTGACGATTTTCGTGCATTCGGAGCATCGAAGTCACGCAAGGATTAACGACTAGAAACAAGTCCCAAAGTGGCGAGATACTGCGATGTCAACTGGGTCCATACTACTCCAGGATATTTCCATGATTTACATCCCGAAGACCCAAAGAGCCAAAGCCCCGAAGTGACGAGAGACTTCCACGTCAACTAGGCCCGTACTAGTCCAAGAGATTTCCATGCTTTACATCCAAAAAAAAACTTTGGAAGCACGAACTCCTGAAGTGAATCTCGGCCATATAAAACAAGAGGACACGTGGAGGTAGAGCTCACACTTCGGAAATATGGCACTTCGAAGGATTGTGTGAGCAAGTAGAAGAAAACTTCTAAAGCCCAAACTCTCGAAGTGAATCTCAGCCATCCAAAACAAGAGGACACGTGGAGGAAGATCTCACACTTCAGAAATATGGCACTTTAGAGGATTGCATGAGAAATAAGAAGAAAAATCCCGAAGGATGAACTCCCAAAGTGAATCTTGACCCTCCAAAACAAGAGGACACGTGGAGGGAGATCTCTCACTTCAAAGATACAACACTCTAGAGGATTGTAAGAACTATGCATTGGAAAGGCCCGAAGCCCAAACTCCCAAAGTAATTGTGGACCGTTGATCTCAAATCAACAAGAACCATTGATCTTTGCATTAGTTAAGAAAGGAATATCACCCGAAGGCCCAAAGTCTCGAAGTAATTTTGGACCATTGATCTCAAATAAATGAGGACCGTAGCTCTTTGAAATAATTCTATTATTCGACCATTCAACTATTCAGGGAAATTTAGACCTTCAACGTCTAAAATCCTGAATCCCTAAGTCTTGAAGACACATGGAAATCATACATCAGGACACTTGGCAGTCATTTCAGGCCGCCACATCACTTTAGGCCCGTACTACTCTAGGAATTATAAAAAATTTGCATCTAAAGGCTCCAGAAATTCGAAATGCCGAAGTGACAAGATACTGCCATGACACCTCGGGAAAAGGTCACTTTGGGAGATATTGATGCTTCGCGTTCAAAATCTCCCTAGCTCTAAGAAATTGGTGCCATCGCTAAACTAGATAAGGGGATTTCTAATATGGAAGATGGATAGAAAAATAATAGGGGCACTAAAGTAGCAGGGTCACTTGGATCATAGATTGCAACAAGATCGATGGCCACACTTCATTGTGTGGACGGAAAATTCCTGAACATTAACATCCTTGGATAGTACCACAAATGAAACCATGGTATTTTTTGAGAGGTACATGGAAACTTGCAGTGGATTGCAGGGGTCAGAGCGGTGTGGACCCAAACCTCCTTTGAAAACTTCCACAATCACGTGATTTTATCACGTCTAATCCGAGAGCAACACATGGAAATCAACTGGGAATTAAGCCATATCGTCAAAGGAAAGTCCCGAGGAGAAGCAAAATGGTAGCAGACTGCGACCAATCCTTCACAGAGAAAAAAAGAATGTCAAATACTCTGGGAAAAAGACCGGGAGACCTACCTCTTCCTCAAACATATGATGTGAAGAAGCTTCTAGATACAACCAGTTATCCTCCAGTGGCCCCAAACAGTGTGCATGCATGACAATACTCATTGCATAAATCAGTTATGTCACTCCTAGTCTTTTTCTTCCACCCAGATCGTTCCAGCGCATGCATTAGTCCAATTTCATCGCTAGTGGTAGCTTTTAATGATTCAATTCGAGACTCTTTGAGTTTAAAAGAACAATAAGTGGTCTTCTGTGTGTGTTAAGAACCACTCTTTTGATTAAGTCAAGTGTGAAGTATATACATTATTGTACTCCAACAATGTTTTATTCAAGTTAATAAGTTGTTCTAAAATTGTTAATGTAGAGTTAAGTCTCAGTCCCTCAGGGACGAGAGCCTTTGCAACTTTGATAAATATGCATTTTTTGTATGTTTTGAGGGTCGGAGTTTTTGGGAAATCATAGGAATACATGAGACTGGTTGGACCTATTCTATGCATGGATTAAATCTCTCTACGTGGTGAACATACTCTTGATGACAATGTTTTGTTCAAATATTCATGGTTTTTTATCTTATCTTGAATGCTATTTTTGATTTGTGCAAAGTATAATTCATTTCCTTCAACTATTGTATAAACTGTCTTTATTGATATGCAACCTGTGAAAACAACTAATTATTGGTGAAGATTTGTTTTTATCAAAACCTGAAAGAGTAATTGTGTTTTTGATACATGTTTAATGTCTTGAAATTATATTTTAAGTATTGAACTTCTTGCAACAAATTACTCATTGAGTAATTTGTTGTTTCCCTTTGTTTTCTATTATTTCATTTATCTGTCATTAGTGTCCCACCAGCCAAGGAGGACCCTCATCCATATCAATTTTCCAACCCAACCATGCTCCTGTGTTGGTAGAACCAACCCTCTAATTGACCAACAAAAATTAAAAATCAACCTTTCTAAAACTTGAGGTGGCCTAGATTTTCCCTTTAGCAGTCAGATGCATACTTTAGGACTAACAGTTGGGAGGCCACCGGAATCCATTTAGATCATTCCAATACAACAATACATGCTTATTCTTTCCCGAAGCGATAAACAAATATGTTGTAATATACCATCCCACAACTAATCCATTGAATTGATACTCATCTATGTGAATGAAGTATGGTACTCATGTGTCTCATAACTACAATCAACAAATGGGTGGATTGGTTATTGTATGTTTGTTTTGGGAGACTGCACTTAGTTATGGAATGCAACGCTGAAAATTTAGTTGTAATCAAAATTATAAACCCCAAGAATTGAGGAACATTTTCTTCTCTATTTTGGAAGGCACATATGCTATGCTAGTTTGTATAAATAGGGATATATTTTTCCTTGGGAAGAGGACACCTATCCTCTCTATTACATTGTAGTACTCTTTTTTTTAATATATATGTTCAAGGTTGTTACCTATGTATGATCACATTATAAAATATTGTGGTGATTCCATAGCTAATACATAGACCAAATACTTGGAGGAGGTCCCACTAGAAGGTGATGTGTTGTGTATTCTTTCTCTATATATCCTATAGATGTGTGTTGTATTTTTCAATTTTTTTTATAAATCATTTGTTAGTGTTACTTTCTTTTTTTTTCTTCATTTTTTTTTTGTTTCCTATATAATGATTTGTTGCAGAAATAGGTTATTGTAGAATTAGAACTCACTCAAGATTAATTCTAATAACAGAGAAAAAAAAGTTTTATCACAAAACTATGCCACTAATGGTATCATGTTAAGAGGATCCATAGTACATTATACTTGAAATCATAAGTGTTTGTTGGGTGCATGCCTATTTTGAGAAGAAAGGATATTTTGAGCACATGCATAGTTTTGGAGAAAAAGGTCTAATTTGGGAAAGACCTAATTTTGGAGCACGCGCAATCGAAGGCAAGAAAGCAAAATGTAGAAAAAGAAGGAAAAACAACATGCAAGAGGAAAAGCAATGTGGTGTGTAGGAAGTTATACCTAACCATGTTAGGGTTAGGGTTTTGGAAAGTTATTGTAACGACTATAAGCCTAGAAACTAGCATAAATAAGAGCCTAGGAGTTCTAGGTTAAGGTTGTTCAAGAGTTAGTCAATTCGATGCTATTGAGAAGTGAGAGACTGTCGATTGTAATAAGGTTTTAGAAGAGACGAGTAGGTCAGATTTAGGGGTGATTTTAGGGGCTAAATTTTTCTCATGGGCTAATTTTCCATGGTTTTTCCAAAAACGAGATTCACTATTTTAAAAATGATTCGCCAAAATTCTATAGGATAAAATTATTTTACCTTAAAAATCGCCAAAATTTTATAAAAACTATATAAAATCCTTAGAAATTTGAATATTTTTACAAAAATATCGCCAAACATTTATAGTTGGCATATGAAGGATTAGTAAGATTCGCCAAGGTTTCTACATTTTAAAATAAATTTCTATCCTTAAAATCATCCCTGGTCAGATTTTGAGGGTTAGATCACACGATGAGGAGCCTGGTGTGATCTAGTCCACCTAATAGAGGGTCTTGAATCTCTTCATACTTGTAAGAAGAAAGGTGTAATGCATGTAATGTTATATTTTACAATAGACCTAATAAAGACGTAGATAAGCCAAATATTTGTGGACGTAGCCCAGGAGGGGGTGAACCATGGTAAAACATGTGTTGTATGTGATGTTTAGTGCATGTTTACTTTATGTCAATGATTGATCATGTTTACCGTCTATCAATGAGTGATTTATGAAAGGATGGTTAAGATAAATATGTTAGAATGCATGTATGACCTAAAATATGAATGTATCATAGGAATATTGAATGGATAAAATGTTGAATAAATGAAGAAGGTAGAATACACTCACAGATCCTCACTCATTCCTAGACTGCAATCACTTGATCATTGCAGTCACCCATAAAGCTATCTAGGGTGAGACTGTACAGTGCACTCTATGCATTGTGTTTCCTTCTGGTTTACTAGGAGGGACGATAGTTTTAGAGGGTTTTGTTGGAAACCCATTGAGATATGAACCTAGGTCAACCTAAAAAGTATAAGGGAGAGATTAAACCAAACAAATGGTTCTGTTGTCAGGACAAAATTGCATGGGATTTAGTGGACAAGATCCATGGAAGAATCACACAGAGAATGAAAGTATAGAAGGGAATGTTTAGGCCATGGAATCCAATGAAGGAAGAGATTGAAAGATGGTTGAAAACAAAGGAACTTGAATTTTCAAAGAAGGATAACATAAAACCTACATTAGCATCGCACAAATATCTTGACAAATACGTGTTTAGCGACCTGTATGAGGTGTTTTTTTGTTATTTCCCACATGTGTTGCAGGAGTGGCCATTGAGGTTAAAATAAAACCACCCTACAAATCTAATTAGACAACTGGAGTGGAATCCTGTAGAGATTGCACAGTTACAACAAGTTAATAAAAAAAATTTGCGCGCAATATATTTTTGGTTAGACATTATTGTTGTAGGGTTTATCATCGAATTTTCAGTAGATACCGCGAAGTATTACAATGAATCAGAGAAGGATTTTCTAAAAGGACACATAGGTAGGTATATCAGATCGTTGTATACTTCAATCAAGGTTTTAATGTATAAAAAAAATGTGATGAACATGGAATCAGACAACTAAACTTTCTTGCGTGCATGTGGGAAGGAGGGAAGCACTGTCACAAGTTGGAAAAATGGAGGAAGAGATGAGGCCATGGACCCAATCATGATGGAATAAGACCATATAAATAAAATAATGGAAACAACTGGAAAGACGCGCAATGGAGAACCCACCCAATATAAGATTAATAATATGAAGATATCCATAGATGATAGAGAAGGATTGGAAAGTGATGAAGAAGAGGTAGAGGATGTCCATGTTGTGGAGAAGATTGGGGAAATCCTACATACAACTTATGAAAGGAAAACATGAGGTCCAATGGAAGGAACATAAGGTAGAGCTCCAATCTAGATCAACGTTAGTGTAGAACCAATAACCCCATGGGAGACTAGTAGACCAGAAAGAACACCAACATCTAGAAAACCAAATTTTAGTGGCAAGAGAATGACAGGACAAGGATCCAATCAAGGAGCATCAATTGGGGGAGCCATTTTAGGAATTATTAGTAAAATATATATGCCGTGCGAAGGTAGTAGTTCAACATAGTTCAAAATGGAAGGATGTGATCCCACGATTAGGTTACTATAATTTCAGGGAGAGGAATTAGAGGACCCTGAAAATAATTTATTCATCTACGATAAGATCTAGGAAGCAAAGTAGATAAAAAATGAGGATACAAAACTTGCACATTTATCTATCATTCTAAGAGACCGCACACTAGACTGGTATATGAGCCTATATGTAAAAATCCCACCAGGAGCAACAAAGACTATAGCAGACGTGAAAAGACTACTGATAAATGAATTTCAGAAGCCTAGCTCAGAATATTAGTATATGAACAAAATGATTGAAATCACTCAAAAACCATGTGATTTTGTTTGGGATATTGATCATAGGTTTTAAAACTTGAAAGATAAGTTGAGGTATGCAATTACTGACATGCAACATATGCACTTATTTGTGAACATACTGTTACCACATTTGAAATACCCATTAAGAAAACAAAAGTTCCCAACTCAGGAAGAGGCTCTGCAAGCAGCCTTACAACTGGAAGAAAACTAGTATCAGAAGACACATCCAACAATAGAGGATTTGAAATAGGATTTGAAGAACTCAACATTTCAACTCAACCGAAATAAGGGCAAAGAGAAAAGATGAGTTATTTGGTGTACCACATGCAGAACAAAAGGGCACCATAATAATGAATGCCCAACTTTCGCGCAGTACATGGAAACAGGAGTACCAAACCCTTTACCAACAAGAGGACCATGGTGAGAGATATATAAAATGCATGGGAATGATCCATATCAGTGTCCAATGATGCATAAGTATCAGAAAGTACCCAAAATTTCATACTGCAATTCATGTAAGTCAGTGGGTCATGATGATAAAGATTGTAGGATGATGGAGCTGATGAGAGAAATAAATTAAGATACTTATAGGGTGAAAGAAGAAATGATGACAGGGAAATATGTGCCTCAGTTTAACTAGGTACCACCTCCATATAACAATGCACAACAAAATTATAACACTACGTAGCCACAATAGAACAATGTGCAACCACAATATAACCCTGCGTAGTATAACCATGTACCTCAGTAGAACACACCACGTGGAGATCAAGCTGGATACAGAGGGGAAGGATGAGGTAGAGGAGGATTTGTACAAGGCATAGGTCTAGTAGTGTTTCACAACTACCAACATCCAAGACATTATGCAAGGGAATGTCCACTTCCATTAGAGACATGCATGTACTGTCGCGCAACAAACCATGATACATAAGAATCTACAACACTCTTGGGAAAGATCCAAGAAGAAAGGAACCAGAACAACCCGAATGTACAATGGATTTCTACAAAAGCAAGGGATGATGGAAGAAACATCAATATAGTCACGCATGGATGAGCTAATATAGAAACTAACACAATAAGACAAGATCCAGCACAACACCAATGGGTGAAGAAAAATACTGAACCACAAAATCAGTTTGATGCACGAAAAGAAAAGGAAACATTCAAGGATGCAAGAAATGAATTTCTCAAGAAGAATATTGCGTCTAGATCATCTATGCAACAAACGCAGAATGTACCAATGTATGAAATTCCCTCAATTGATCACACTAGTGAAGCACAACCTTTAGAGAAAGTAAGTAACATAAAAAACAATCTGCAATCATGTGTTAACTTATTAAAGGATCCATCATCTGTTAAGATCTTACAAAATCTACTAGAAATATGTAACATAGATACAAAAGGAAAATTGGAGCATAAAACAGTCAATCATCTCCTTACAAGAAGAAGGACAAGCAGAGAATTCAGACTGAATGCTAATATTGGAGACTTCAATATGGGGGATATTATTTTGGACTTAGGTTCTGAGGTAAATGTTTTACCTAATAAGACATGGTAGTGTATGGGAGAACCCACACTAGGCTATTGTAGTCTGTAATAAAAATAAAATTGTACATACATCTTGTGTTCTTTGTGTTACACCTCAAAATTACTCACTTCAATAGTGTCGCAAGTGTTGTTATTACAAGTGTTGTAAGTGTCGCATCTTGTCCACAAGTATCGCATCTTGACCACAAGTGTTTCAGGTATCATAAAAATCATGCTGCCATCTTTCCCATGTTGTTCCTCTAACGACATGAAGAAGACACTTAAGACACCCCAAAGACTAGTTTTGAAGAAGAGAAGTCACTTGACAACGAGTACAAACCTTTTGACACTGCAAGAACCATTAAAAAATGAATTTTGGAGAGGATCACTCCCCTACCCACTGCTAGGGAGTGTTTCTGCTCCCTAAGCTTATTTGGGGCAGTGTTTGAGCGCCCTATGCACCCTTTTGGGGGAGCGCTACCCTTTGTTTAGCAAATTTTGGGTTTGTTAAGGCAAATCAGGGAAGAATCCCTCAACTCCTGAAGGTAGTTGGATTCAAATATATGGTCAAGTCATGATCTTAGGGAAGATCCTCAACTGAAGGAGATGAATCCTCAACTTATTCCAAATATATCTCAAGTGGTTGGAACTCTCCAAGGTTATATAAAGAGGCCTTCTCATGGTGAAAGGTACATGAAGAAGAGACTAGAGATTGATACCAAACTTATGATCCTATAAGTGGTATTGACATGGAAAATATTGGAGATGTGAAACTTATGATCTCATCAGTGATATGTCATCAAAGCAATCAGTGTATATTACTTGAGAAAAAGGGGTTGGACAAGGAGAACCAAAAGAAGTTGTTGCACCTTCATTTAAAGGATTGTAAGTACTTTTACTTGTTCTCATTAATAATCAATACTTGGATTGTTTCTTTCAAACTTGTACTTGTTCCATATGATTTTGTCTATAGTAGATGTATCTATGATTGAGCTAATCTCATTAGAGTAGGAAGTCCATTGTATCTTTGCTTGTTCTACAGGACCTATCAGGGAGCTCAGGATCGAAGCTCAGCCTGGACTTTGCAGGGATAAAATTCGTTGATAAGGTACATATATTCCTCCTTCTCTTTCATTCATTATCTTGATAAGATCTAAAAGGAATTCATTGTCCATGTTAAACAATTTTCTATCTTGGCCTTAGGATTCTAGAGACCAAGAGGGAATCCACTTGTCCACAGGGGGATTCACCTAAAACAGAAATTGGTGACTCCACTGGGGAGGAGTTCTCATTTTTATTTCCATTCCCCAATATTTTTTTAGCCCTTTGCCCACCAATTTTACCTTCTCCATATTGTCATTTTGATTATTAGATTTGTTTGATTGCCTCTTTATGTCATCATGATAAACCTGATTGACTGAATTTCCTTGATTTTTTTAGTTTCTGGGATTTTTTATGAGTTTTTGGAGCAGAGAGCTTCCCTCTCGTTTCTTTCAGAGCGCTAGCACTCCCCTTTATCCTTACACAGAGCACTAGAATCGTCTAGTGCCCCTTACACCAGAGCGCTACCCCATTTTTGTGAGAAATTCTCCAGAATTTTCATCTTTTGAAGCTATTTTTTGGTTTTGGCACTTTCTCAGGGTTTCATACTCTTAGTCCATCTTGGTATTGGCCTTCAACACCCTGTTTTGTAAGCATTGATATCCTCTTGATTGGTATTTTGAAATTTTATTTCCTTGCCTTGAAGCCACTCTTTGTCTTTGCTGAACTAGAGTTAACTTGTTGTTTTCTTCTCCTTTACCCGACTGAGTGGAAAATTTTGTGAGGAAATCCAAAGGTCTGTGAACCTTTCCATTTGATCTTTGAGGTCAAATTTCCATGATTCACTTTTGTTTGAGGTTTTTTGGTTCTTGTTTTCAATTTGGTTATCTTTGTCCTTCTTGTCTATTTCACGACGAGAGTGTATTTTTTGTTTTGTGCGAGGTTTGCTTCTGATTGTTTAATCCTGAAGTCTGATTAACATTTAGAAGTTTTACATCTGATTATCATTCACATATAAGAAAAAGGACATGTTTTAGTGATGGGTTTGGATATTAGAAGGCATTTCTGAAATTTTTAGCATTCCATTGGATTTGATTGAGAAGCAACTGTATGAGGACATTGCATTTTAGTGTTTGATAGTGAAAACAACTTCTCTCCTTCCCTTAAATAGCCATTCATCGAAAGAAATGACTGCTTATCATCTTCTTGTGATTTTTTTGGGAATTGAGTCATCATACCATCAGTTTCATTGTCATACACCCTTTGAGTAAAGAACATTCGTAAAATCATCGCTAATTAAAATTTATCTAGAACATTTTGTTTGTAGGATCTTCCACCAACATTAGACTAGGATTAGCACTTTGGATTAGGCCATGAGTACAAATCTCCAAAGTTTTTCAAAACAAACATTAGCATCCTGAGATAGGGAGAGTCAAATCCAATTGTCGTATAGGCTTTATGGGATCCCCCTCTCACACAGGGGTTATGCACGAGGTCACATTCGGGTGAATTACAGAGATTATCCCTCCGTGGTTCAACTATTTGTAGTGGTCGGATCGTATATTGGGGGTCACTTGAGGGTATACCCACGATTATGTGTGGGAGCATCTCGAGTTGATTTCAGACTTGTTATCCCGCCCATATATTCGGATCGGACTATCGACTGTACCTGCCCAGGGGCTGACTACAATTTGGTGTCCTTATTTTCCATAATCCTTAGGTACTTACACGAGGTGACTGTGAAGGAAGGTCTCACTATACCTAGGACATACATTGGTCAAACTCACTCGGGCTCCTTGGAGGGTAAATCCACAATTACTGCGTGCAATCTTGCACCAAGGTGAAAGTCTGTTAAGAAGGTCGTCATTGTAATTGTTCCACCATATCCTAGCCCCTTCTTGACTTGATCACACAATGTTGGATTTCATCACCAACTAGTACTATCATCGAGAGAAGTTTTTTTTGCTTAGTTTTGATTCCTAGATTTTATTAGCGTATGCTATTTCTTTTCGTTAGTTGGCCTTAGATTTTCATCCTGTACTATTATTCTCCAAAATTGAGCTTGTAGATAATCAAGGTATTCTCCAATCGCGTAGGATGAAAAGGTTTCCTCTAGAAGGCTACCAACCCTTACCTCCTAACCATCCAGAAGAAAACTACCGTGGAGAGGTAGAAAATCAATCTGACGCTCGAAGTGTTGTTTCTCCTCCATTATAAAATCAAGAAGGCACTTTGGTTACGGTTGAGACTCCCACTCCTCGCACATCTGTGTTAACCATTCCTCTCGAACCACTTTTTCTTTGTTTAGACTCCCTTGGGAACGTCATAGATGAAGAGGTCCCACAGTTACCTACAAGAGATTTTACTGACACATATATGGGATCCACAGAACCAACCTTTGGTGATGGGTATAGGACTCATGTTCGTCCTACCACTGCAGTAGACACAAATCCCACACTTTCTCATTCAGTATGGAGGACTTCATCAGGACACGATCTCTATGAGGATTTTGAATCCTTTCGACAACCATTTAATCATCATGACCCTTTTGTTGAAAGTGATCCATCGGGTGAAACTATGAATCACCTATTCTATCAGGTCATTAACTCTACTATTGCATCAACACAAGTCTATCCTAATGATGGACTTATCACCTCTACTCATTCCCAATGCACTTCGATCCCTACCCCCACTTTTACAAACTTTCACTCTACATCTCCACATGTTCTGCACGATCCTGTTGGGACATATTTTCACCTGAGAATGCAGACCCTTGCCAGCCAAATACAACCGACTGGAGGGAAACCACCATATAGCAGACCTATCCCTCCTAGAAGACCACCATCCTATGGTGGGACTACCCCTCCTGAGGGACAACCCCCTTTTCATGTTCTTCCTGAAGGGAAACCTCCTTTGGCTAGTCATACCCCGACTGTTAATCCACTGCTGGCAGGGGTGCAACCTTCGTCTGTTGGAAACCCTTCACAATCCTAGGCAGTATCCTCTGGAGGCACATTTACCCAACCCCATGTTGTGGGGCACTCATATAATAACCCACAAGGAGGAGTATCAAATCATGTTCCTTCCGGACCATCTTATGGACAACCTTATCCGGGCGGCATCCCAAACACCACCTGGAGTCCTCAGGGACAACAACCTTATCCTACCCATGGGTCTAATGTGTATCTGCCTCCGGGATCTACTCCTTACCCTCCTTAAGGCACAATGTTCATCCTCTTTCTGGGAAAACAAATCACCCGGCTTATAATGCTCAGAACCTGCCAGATTATGCGAATGTTTCTCAACCATCATCGAATGTTGTTTATCCTGGTTAACAAAAATCATATGTAGGAGGACCTACTGGTTACAACTATCCATCTAACCCATTTTATGGTCCTAATGGTGTTCCTATTCCACACCACTATCATCTGCAAATTAACTGACAACTACCTTTCCTTGCGACTCTGGATCTCCCAGACTTGTCTTGGTTAACTAATGATCCTACTTTTCATTCACCAAATTGGCCAGTTATTCCAGCTAAACTTCCTTCCGATATTCCAAAATTTGACGGAACATATGGAGAAGATCCAAATAACCATGTGATGACTTTCCATTTGTGGTGTTCATCAAACTCCCTCATGGATGATTCTATATGTTTGCGTCTTTTCTAGAGAACACTTACTGGCTCTGCAGCAAAGTGGTATATTGAACTACCACATGCTTCTTTTCATGATTTCAACTCCCTTTCCATGTCTTTCCTCATGCACTTTCAACTACCTATTCACTACGAGACGGGTACTGAACTCTTGACCTCCCTTCGTCAAACTGACTCTGTACATATCTCTGACCATATTCATGAGTGGAGATGATGAAGAAGGATGATCAAGGTAATCATTCCTGACATATTATTGGCAGAATGGTTTATTAAATCACTTTTACCCCCGATCGCTCGTGATGTCTCTATGGGTGGCATGGTTACCGAGGAAGAAACCATCGCTCGGGCTTAGTACTTAGATTTGTTTTATTCACAACCTGGTACTTTGTATAATTTTCTTCCAAATTTTTCTTGAGCTAATACCAATCCATCCAAGATGTCATCCTCATCTCATGTGGACGGTGTTATCGATTCCGTCAAAACACAATCTACTTCCCAATCGAAGACACTCTCCTCTACCTCCCCCCAAACTCAGATCTCTGAGGTGAATGCAATTCAATCTGGCCCTTCACAACAATCCGGAGGTAAGAAGAAGACAAAAAATAAATCAAAAAATACTGATAACAATGAACAACCAAAAAATCAAGCTCAAACACCTGCTACCGAAAAGCAACCACAATGGAAACTAAAATTCCCATGTATCATTTGTGGTGATGATCACTACACTCGAGATTGTCCACATCACAATGAAGTGGCCAAACTTTTCCAGGGAAATTCACAACCCGCTGTGCTTACTCATCATTTCCACAACAACAATCCATGGTTGCTCAAATCCCCTCTCCTGGGGGTAGTTCTAGCCATCCTCATGATGAGGCCTCGACAAGTGCACATATTTATATGTTTAATGGGATTAATTTGAACACTCTCTCTAAGACATACGACACACCAGGTAACCCTAACAAAGGAAAGGTTACTAACGGTAACGGTACTTTACCAGATCCATCACCGTCCTCCGTTAGTCCTCCATCGGTTAATCCTCCGTCTGGACCACTTCAGATTGAGAAACCTACATTCGACTCTATCTTACGCCCTCCTAAGAACACTATCTGTAAATCTACCTTTAATCCTAGTTCACGTGCTGCCCAGAACTACAACATTGTTGAAGATTTGGCTCAAGCACCATGTGCTATGTCTACGTTACAAGTTCTACAACACTGCCCCAGTCAACGTAGAATTCTCTTGGTTGTTGTTGTTCCTGATTTTATACTTTAAGGCTGTAAAGTATACCGTCAAGGCATCCGTAAATGTTTAAAGGAAAAAATTTAGAATAAGAATTTAAAAGGAAGGGTGAAGAAGAATCAGTTTCTCAACTGTCTCTGTCTTGCTTCCTGTTGTTCTTGGATGCTAACGTCTCTTTCAATAGCAGCCCATGAATGTTCTAATTCAACCCAGTTAGTTGCTGTTTGTAAAATGGTATTAAATAGATTCAAGGCAATACTGGTTTGATCTTGCAGGCCAGGTTCAATATTGGGTTGTCTGCTACTTGGAACAGTCATGGAGGATAAAACTTTATTTATTTGTAAAAGGATTTTAATCAAATGTTNGGTATTAAATAGATTCAAGGCAATACTGGTTTGATCTTGCAGGCCAGGTTCAATATTGGGTTGTCTGCTACTTGGAACAGTCATGGAGGATAAAACTTTATTTATTTGTAAAAGGATTTTAATCAAATGTTACTTCAAACTTTTCAGAGATGAGAATAGGAAAAACAATTTTGAAATTCAAAACACTAACATAAATACATTCGAGGCCATTTCCTAGATTTGTAACAATTTGAGAATCATAAAATAACAAATAAATACTACAGAAAAATATGAGGCTTTAATCAAGAAAGAATATCATATTTCGACAGATAATAATGGAAGAAAACGAGGTTTCTAATGAAAGTTAAGTATTAAGGTTCAAAAGATTTACATGTCTTAAAATCACTGATAGCAATATCAGAGGAAAAACTGTAAATAATTTGATATCCAAACCAATCTGAACTAGAAATCAAAGATGTAGATAACTTCAAATTGATTATTCAATAGAAAAACATTGAAAGAAAAACACAATGAAGTATAGTAAACAGGGTTAAATAACACATAGCTACAAATTTGCAGGATTCAGAATCTCGTTTGTAATCTATATTATGATGTATTGGAAAAATGTTATTACAATCGGCTCTTTCCAAAAAAATCCTGAAGCCCTTTTTCAGTCTTTAGAAACTACATTTATACATTTTCATCAAAATTTTCTCGTTGGTGACTAACCAACTTCCTAATATTACGGTTACATATAAAAATAATGTCAACCGTTTACATTTTCTTTCTAATTTGTAATGATACAAACATTTAAAAAAGATTTTAATCTTGCGTTGACGAACTTCCTTTCTCCGCTTCAATACATTGAACACACTTTCCTAAAAATTTCACAAAAGTCTTGGGAGCATCTGGTATCTCATTTGCTTCAAACAAGAAAAATATTTTCTGCAATTCAGGCAAACGATTTTCTATCATCTTTTCTGTGAATTTAATAGTTTTCAACTTAAGATTCGGCGTCACCATCCATTTGTTGATCTCTGTGATATTGATTAATTTAATTTTTGAAATATCTATCTTCATTTCCTCCAACTCTTCTTTGAACCTTAACTGGTGCTTGACAATATTAATCTCACTTAATAATCCGGAACAATCATCTGTTCCGATATTCAATGAAGCTCTTTCTAAGAGATCAAAAATTCCCTGGCAATCATCATTGACCTCTCTGGTTATTCTTTTATATTCGGCCAGGTTTGCTTCCCACACTTTTAATATTATGTCCCCTTTAACTTGTTCAGAAATGGATAATTTCTGAATCTTTCCAACTTCCTCCTTTGATGAGAAGGCCACTGCCTTTTGAAAAGTCATTCTAGCTGCTTTTGCCTCCCTTTCCTTCTGGAAAAAATTCTCCAAAGACTTATTTGTTTCTTGAAAATAATTTTGGACTACTTCCAGATTCAAAAACACTTTCTGCTGTTCCTCCTCTATTTTCAAATATATCTCCAATGCTTGTGTCCTGAAATTTTCAAGTTCTACTACTTGATTAGTAATAGAAATAATTTTATCTTGTAAATGTTTATTTTCTTCACCCAACTTTCGGACTTGTTCCTGTGTGACCTGTATTATTTGTTTTGCCTCCTCCATTTCTTTATTCATTTTCTAAATTTCTTGCATATCCTTTAGTCTAGCTTGTTCTAGACCCTTTTGTATTCCCCAACTAACATTTCTCTTAGTTTCTTTTAATTTGTCTTGCAACTGAATTATTGTTTGGTCTTTTTATTCGAGCATAGTTGTTAAATTGCCAAAAAAATACATATTTGCTGACTCTATAGCACCCATTGTACCTTCTAACTCTATGGAAAATTCTCCATCTTTGAGTTTCTTTCCATCTATAATAACCCTATGTTTTTTAATCATCCCCTCTCATCTTGGATGAATTTCCTGTTTCAAGACTGCTCTTCGCTTTTTACTGAAAAAGTAATCTGATTGGGGGATTTCATCTCTTGAAATCAACTCTGGATCACTACCATATAAAGCTCCTTCATGGGGGGTTCCAAAATTTGACTACAATGGAGTTAAAGAGGCGATAGGACTACCTAGCTCTGTTGATGCTGTTCCTCCTATCTTTTCTGGAACATCCTTAATAATTTCTGGAATTGTTTCCATCTCTTTTCCCCTCTTTGTTTCCGATTCTTTTGTTTGAGAACCCTCTATGTCTTGGGAAGGTATCTTAGTATTTTTCAACTTGCCTTTGGTATTTTCTTTATCCTATGTATCAATTTCAAACCCTGGAGGGGGCCCTTCCTGTTCTGGCAGTGGGGTCGAAACTTCACCCTGCAAACTCTTGGGTAGGCAACTTCGCCTATGGCTCTTAAAAGATGTGAATCCAATCTGTGAGTCAGGTGGCATGGCCTATACTCTGTTCAATACTTCTTCATAGGATTTAACGTCCTTAAATATATCATCATAAATAGATGCTTCATTTTCATACGCCTTTAGATTACAATGTATGAAATGCCTACTTATTACTTGGTAGGGGTCATATTTTCTGTTCTCAATATCTACTAATTTTACTTATTCTATTGACTCAACCTCTACCTTAGAATGGCTTAAATTTAATAAAGAAAATTTCCAAATATGAACAGGGAAAGATGGCCATGATTTCTTTTGAGCTGCTTTTAATTCTAGTCCAACATCGCCCTATACTATCTGATGAGCTACCTCCCTGCACACCAATCTGTCTGGAAGGAATTTAGGGAGTGCATGAGGGGGAATGGAACAGACATAAAATCTTATGTAGGAAAAATTTTCCTCAATAAACCAGTCGAAAACTGCTTTAAGACTTTATGTGATTGCATCTGTAAAGTGAGGGGGTTCGCATCCAAAAAACATTCTATGCATAGGAATTATAATAAAATGACAAACCTCGTAAAATGCATCTTTAGCATTTTCTTCCCAAAGGGTCGAGTGATATTTATGAATGGGTTATGGACAAGAAATTCTCCAACTCCAATTCATTAATGGAAATGGAGTCACGAAACAGATTTCATCCATAATGGATGCAAACATATAAAAAGATGCTTGTTGTCCGTTTGATTTTGCTACTTTGTAGCTTAAGATTTCTTGTGTTAGGTTATCTGACAAAATCTTATGCCAGTTAAAGCCATTTCCTTCTGAATCTTCCTCTATAAAGGGCACCCAATCTGCATGAAAATGACAGGGATCTTTTCTCCCGAAAAGTCTACATAACATAATGGCCACATATACCATGTATTCATTTAAGGATGCTATAGCATAAATCCCATGGGAATCAGCTCTAAACTTTTTTGGACACCTCGCCCATCCTCTAATCATATCGGGATATCTCTAGTCTGCCTCAATACATTCTTTTCTCTGAAACTCTACTAAAAATTCAGCATTAAAAGTATGTTTAGGGTTTGGCGAGAGTTTATACATTACTTGTATGTGCTCTGGTTTGAACGAGCCGACGACAGCTCCTTGATCATTTAAAATTCTCCTTGTTGGGATATCGACTTTATCTAGAGCCCAATTGATCATATCAGTGTATGCCACGAGTCTCGGGCGCGCAACAATCTTATGAAGCTCTGACTCAGCTATGTCCCTGAAATGATTTTCAAAATCAGGATGAGCATTTTCAAACCCGTATTCCAGCATCAAAGATTTGAGTCCAAGATTTAATAGAATCTATAACGTGTGGAGTGGTGTCGGAGATAATATCTCCTTCCTGTGCGTCTTCATTATTCTTCGGTGCCTTTTTGGGTGCCATGACTTCTACGTTTAATTGAAAACCTATCACAGAAAATAGATGAACGAGCTCAGCTTAAAATGAAAACACATACATTCAAATATTTATTTTGAATACATTTAAAAATGACAAGATTTGCATAGTTGTCACGAATTTAAAGCTCTTAATGTGGAAGATATTTTTTCGAGATACACATTTAATGTCTGTATTTAGGCACCTTCGGGTTTTTAAAGAAAAGGAGAAACCTACTTAATCGGAAAGTGAAACATGAATGAACACTTAAAAAATGATTACCATTAATCTTGTTTTTTTGAAAAGAGATTAATTAGTGTTAATCATAGTTTAAAGCTGAAAACTTTGTTTTTCGGGGTTTCAGAAATCCTGATGTCGAGAGGTATGTCGTCGATGAAAAACGATTTCTGAAATTGTGAAATCGTGAAATCACGATGGTTTAATTAAGATTTAAACGCTTTTAACACATTAATTAATTGAGATTAGGCGTTTTCGGGATTTCGGAAATCCTGATGTTGAGAAGTATGTTATCAATAAAGTTCGATCTCCAAAATCGCGAAATCGTGACAACTTGCTTTTAAAATAGGACTTAACTTATCTTAATTAACTAACTAATCACGATTAAGGCCAAAACATAATTAGTTTAATTTAACGTGAACTATGGATCGGGGTTTCGTAATTTAGGATTTTGGGAAACATGATGACATGAGATGTGATCTCAGTGAACCGCGAATCCCGAAATTGCGACATAATTATTTTAACCCTTAACCTTTCTTATAAGAGATTAAATTAATCCATGTTTAAATTAAGATTCCAACGTTTCAGGAAATCGGGGATCGGGATTTCACGATTCGATTTGCATAAAAAAAATTGTTTGTAGTAAACCTCGAACCCCGAAAATTCTCTTAAGCTTAATTTAAAAATCGTTAGTTTAAAATTTAACACGTTTTAAATAATTTTCAAATAAAAAGCATCGGGAGTCTTATAATTTTTTGTAAACCCTTTTTCCCTTTCATTATCCGAAAAATTTAAAAAAAATTAAGAAAAAGGTATAGTGTACTTAGAAATGATACGAAACTCGTGTTTTATGAAAAGCTGAAACCCGAAAAAAAAAAAATTAGGCCTTAGGGAAAGACATTTAAGATCTGTTTCAACATAGGCTCCAACTGGGGACCTCGTCTCCCTGTGGGACGAGGAGAACATGTAGACTCAGTGCCTTCATTGGGTAAATGGTGTCAAGGGTTTATCACTGCTAAAATTGCTAAAGGTGAGGAAAAAGAGATTTCATTTCAACTTCTGAAAATCTTTTCAAAACTTCTTATTTTCTTTAAACTCAGTTGTAGTCTTCTTCATAATATTCTCCTTCTCGTTCTGAAATTAAGTTAGTATTAATATGATTAGAAAAATCTTAGGAAAATTAACAGATTTGTAAATTTCGGCTTGCATCAATCGAAATAAAATTTATAATTTTAATTGGGGAGCTCTATCTTGACTTAAGATGAAAATCCAGTTTCGAAAAACTGGTAACTAGAATAGAGTGATAGATAAGTATGACAACCTTACAGACACCTCAGATATTGCTTCACTACCAGCGGGCATGTTCATGTTGATTAAGGTTGGTTGTCATTGATCTCAACCCTTGAAGAAAGACCCGTAGCACAAAGTTTTGGGTAATGGACCCAATAGTGTTTGATGTAAATATGACTCATTATTGTTTTGTCATGTTTGA
>SNQJ01S0045120.1:59335-75471 GCA_010110895.2 Picea sitchensis | reverse complement strand
ATTCAAAGTGCTATTTCTGTTGCTATTTCGTGAATCATTTCTGTGTATTGTGAAGATTATGCTGGATATTTTACTGTTATTCTGTTATTTCTAGCATTTCGTTTCTGTTCTGCATATTTTATATATCTGGTATCTTGCATTTTGCCTCCCTTTCCTTCTGGAAAACATTCTCCAAAGACTTATTTGTTTCTTGAAAATAATTCTGGACTACTTCTAGATTCAAAAACACTTTTTGTTGTTCCTCCTCTATTTTCAAATATATCTCCAATGCTTGTGTCCTGAAATTTTCAAGTTCTACTACTTGATTAGTAATAGAAATAATTTTATCTTGTAAATGTTTATTTTCTTCACCCAACTTTCGGACCTGTTCCTGTGTGACCTGTATTATGTGTTTTGCCTCCTGCAATTCTTTATTCATTTTCTGAATTTCTTGCATATCCTTTAGTCTAGCTTGTTCTAGACCCTTTTGTATTCCCCAACTAACATTTCTCTAAGTTTCTTTTAATTTGTCTTGCAACTGAATTATTGTTTGGTCTTTTTGTTCGAGCATAGTTGTTAAATTGCCAACATAATACATATTTGGTGATGCTATAACACCAATTGTACCTGCTAACTCTGTGGCAAATTCTCCATCTTTGAGTTTCTTTCCATCTATAATAACCCTATGCTTTTTAATCATCCCCTCTCATCTTGGATGAATTTCCTATTTCAAGACTGATCTTCGATTTTTACTAAAAAAGTAATCTGATGGGGGGATTTCATCTCTTGAAATCGCCTCTAGATCACTGACATATAAAGCTCCTTCATGGGGGGTTCCAAAAGTTGACTGCAATGGAGTTAAAGAGGTGATAGGACTAACTAGCTTTGTTGATGTTGTGCCTTCTATCTTTTCTGGAACATCCTTAATAATTTCTGGAGTTGTTTCCAGCTCTTTTCCCCTCTCTGTTTCCGATTCTTTTGTTTGAGAACCCTCTGTGTATTGGGACAGTATCTCAGTATTTTTCAACTTTCCTTTGGTATTTTCTTTATCATGTGTATTAGTTTCAAACCCTGGAGGGGCCCCTTCCTGTTCTGGCGGTGGGGTCGAAACTTCACCCTGCAAACTCTTGGTTAGGCAACTTCGCCTATGGCTCTGAAAAGATGTGAATCCGGTCTGTGATTCAGGTTGCATGGACTGTACTCTATTCAGTACTTCTTCATAGGATTTAACGTCCTTAAATATATCATCATAAATAGATGCTTCATGTTCATATGCCTTTAGATTACGATGTATGAAATGCCTACTTATTACTTGGTAGGGGTCATATTTTATGTTATCAATATCTACTAATTTTACTTCTTCTAATGAATCAGCCTCTACCTTAGAATGGCCTAAATTTAACTAAGAAAATTTCCCAATATGAACAGGGAAAGATGGCCATGATTTCTTTTGAGCTGCTTTTAATTCTAGTCCAACACCGCCCTTTACTATTTGATGAGCTACCTCCCTGCACACCAATCTGTCTGATAGGAATTTAGGGAGTGCATGAGGGGGAATGGAAAAACCATAAAATATTATGTAGGAAAAAGTTTCCTCAATAAACCAGTCGACAACTGCTTTAAGAATTTATGTGATTGCATCGGAAAAGCGAGGGGGTTCGCATCCAAAAAACATTATGTGCATAGGAATTATAATAAAATGACAAACCTCATAAAATGCATCTTTAGCATTTTCTTCCCAAAGGGTCGAGTGATATTTATGAATGGGTTATGGACAGGAAATGTTCCAACTCCAATTCATTAATGGAAATGGAGTCACGAAACAGATTGCATCCATAATGTATGTAGACATATAAAAAGCTGCTAGTTGTCCCTTTGATTTTTCTGCTTTGTAGTTTAATATTTCTTGTGTTAGGTTATCTGACAAAATCTTGTGCCAGTTAAAGCCATTTCCTTCTAAAGCTTTCGTTAAAAAGGGCACCCAATCTGCATGAAAATGACAGGGATCTTTTCTCCCGAAAAGTCTACATAACATAATGGCTACATATACCATGTATTCATTTAAGGATGTTGTAGCATAAATCCCATGGGAATCAACTATAAACTTTTTTGGACACCTCTCTCATCCTCTAATCATATCAGGATATGTCTGGTCTGCCTCAATACAATCTTTTCTCTGAAACTCTGCTAAAAATTCAGCATTAGAAGGATGTTTAGGGTTTGGCAAGAGTTTATACATTACTTGTATGTGCTCTGGACTGAACGAGCCGATGAAAACTCCTTGATTGTTTAAAATGATCCTTGTTGGGATATCAACCTTATCCAGAGCCCAAATGATCATATCAGTGTATGCCACGAGCCTCGGGCGCGCATCGATCTTATGAAGTTCTGACTCAGCTATGTCCCATAAATGATTTTCAAAACCAGGATGAGCATTTTCAAACTCGTATTCCAGCAATTTGGAGATTTGAGTCCAAGATTTAATAGAATCTATAGCATGTGGAGTGGTGTCAGAGATAATATCTCCTTCCTGTGTGTCTTCATTCTTCTTCGGTGCCTTTTTGGGTGCCATGACTTTTGCGTTTAATTGAAAACCTGTCACAGAAAATGGATGAACGATCTCAATTTAAAATGAAAACACAGACATTCAAATGTTTATTTTGAATACATTTAAAAATGACAAGATTTGCACATCTGTCATGAATTTAAAGCTCTTAATGCGGAAGATATTTTTCCGAGATACGCACTTAATGTCCGTATTTAGGCGCTTTCGGGTTTTTAAAGAAAAGGAGAAACCTACTTAATTGGAAAGCGAAACATGAATGAACACTTAAAAAATGATTACAATTAATCTTGTTTTTTTGAAAAGAGATTAATTAGTGTTAATCATAGTTTAAAGTTGAAAACTTCATTTTTCGGGGTTTCAGAAATCCTGATGTCGAGAGGTATGTCATCGATGAAAAACGATTTCCGAAATTGCGAAATCGCGATGTTTTAATTAAGATTTAAATGATTTTAGCACATTAATTAATTGATATTAGATGTTTTTGGGATTTCGGAAATCCTGATGTTGAGAAGTATCTTATCAATAAAATCCGATCTCCGAAATCGCGAAATCGCGACGGCTTGCTTTGTAAACAAGACTTAACTTATCTTAATTAACTAACTAATCACGATTAAGGCCAAAACAAAATTAGTTTAATTTAACGTGAACTGTGGATCGGGGTTTCGTAATTCGGGATTTCGGGAAACATGATGACAGGAGATGTGATCTCACTAAACCGTGAATCCCGAAATCGCGACATAATTATTTTAACTTTTAACCTTTCTTATAAGAGATTAAATTAATTCATGTTTAAATTAAGATTCCAACGTTTTGGGGAATCGGGGATTGGGATTTTGCGATTTGATTTGCATCAAAAAATTTGTTTGTAGTAAACCCGGAACCCCGAAAATTCTCTTAAGCTTAATTTAAAAATCATTAGTTTAAAATTTAACACGTTTTAAATAATTTTCAAATAAAAAGCGTCGGGAGTCTTATAATTTTGTGTAAACCCTTTTTCCCTTTCATTATCCGAAAAATTTAAAAAAAATTAAGAAAAAGGTATCGTGTACTTAGAAATAATACGAAACTCGTGTTTTATGAAAAACCGAAACCCGAAAAAGAAAAATTTAGGCCTTAGGGATAAAAATTTAAGATCTGTTTCAACATAGGCTCCAACTGGGGACCTCGTCTCCCTGTGGGATGAGGAGAACATGTAGACTCAATGCCTTCATTGGGTAAATGGTTTCAAGGGTTTATCACTGCTAAAACTGCTAAAGGAGAAGAAAAAGATAATTCATTTCAAATTCTAAAAATCTTTTCAAAACTTCTTATTTGCTTTAAACTCAGTTGTAGTCTTCTTCATAATATTCTCATTCTCGTTCTAAAATTAAGTTAGTATTAAGATGATTAGAACAATCTTAGGAAACTCAACAGATTTGTAAATTTTGTCTTGCATCAATCGAAATAAAATTTATAATTTTAATTGGGGAGCTCTATCTTGACTTAAGATGAAAATCTAGTTTGGAAAAACTGGTAACTAGAATAGAGTGATAGATAAGTATGACAACCTTACAGACACCTCAGATATTCCTTCACTGCCAGCGAGCCTGTTTAGTACCCCGGTGAAGTTCTCTGTCCCTTTTTTACTGAATTTCCTTTCACCGCTTCAAGTGCTAATTATATATTTATACTCAGATATTGCTTCACTGCAAGCGGGCCTGTTTAGTACCCCGATGAAGTTATCTGTTTCTTTTATATTAGACGAGGGAAATCATTTAAATGAATTTCCTTTCATCGTCTTTGGGACTAGATGGGGGTAATCAAATATGAATTTCCTTTCACCATCTGTCTTATATTTAGCTTATAAATACGAAGTGGGGGCAATCAGTGATACTTAAAATATCAGGGGTGGTTATCTGTGTAAAAATTTACAATAGAGGTTTGTGAACCTGTTTTGATTATTCTAGACCAATCTTTTCTCAACTTTCAAAACCCCTTAGTCTGTAGAGAAAAAAGGGAAAGATTATTTTCATGGGTTTTCTTTTGATCAAGCTTAAATCCTCAAACAAACTATTAAGAAACCTAAGAGAGTCAGAATCAACCTAAACATAACCATTTTTAGTCAGAGAATAAGAACTATGAAGACTGGTCTTACTGAATTTAACTATTTTTCGATTTCAAAAGTTAATACGTAATCTCTCCTACTTCGATGGGAAAACCCGAAAAAGTGAAAAACAATACTGAGGGTATAAAACGAGATGTCCAACAATCTGTAAGCCAAAAAGCATAGGTTGTAATTTCAAAAATAACCCTTTGGACTCTTTTCTTAAAGATTTTTACTTCTAAATGCCTTTAAACTTGTTCTAAGTGAGACCCTTAAGGTTTAAGTATTAAAAAAAAAAAAAACGCTTTTTATTTATCTATCAGCTTACAGGATAAGCAATGCAATTTTTTTTTTAATTTTTATTATTTATTATTTATTAAGAAAATGGACTTTGCTGTAACTCATAACTTTGCCTTACCATTATCATTTTTTCTTTTTCTTTTTTTTAAAATAACAGAAAGTACTAAATATCACCTATTTTTTGGCAAATTAATCCTCTAAGTTCAAGCTGTCTGTTTGAATCCTGTAAACAAAAAAAATATCAAAAATATCAGTTTTTTGGTATAAAAACTTAACTAATTTTATTTTATTTTTATTTATTTACAAAATGAGAATAGACTTTCTAAAAAAAAAGAAAAACAAAATGGTATATACAATGAGAATTTCTGGAAATTAATTATTCCATATAATGTTTTAAAAAATGCCCGTTGACAGGGGCATTCAAGATTTTACCATCCAAATTTTCAAGCAGAAATGAATTTTTTCCTTCAGGAGATGCTACCTTAAATGGTCTGTACCAAATATGATCGAATTTACCATTTTTTCCTGAATCCTATTTTCGAGCATCCCATATCAAAACCAGATCATGGGGGAGAAAATTCCTATCCTTGGCTTTACGATTTTATAATACCTTCATGTCATCCTGGTACTTCTGCAACTTTTCATCCACTACCGCCCTGTGCTGCTGAACTTCAATCAACTGATTTATCCTTCTCGTGAGAGGATTCGGTTCTTCCTTCTTGTCTTGCGATAGTTTCATTGTAGGAAGTGCTAGGTTTATAGGCAACACTACATCTATCCCATATACCATTTGAAAGGGAGAAGTACCGATAGAATTTTTTGTGCCTATCTGATTTGCCCACAAAGCGTATTTTAAATGAAAATGCCAAGACTTTTTATTTTCGTTTAACACTTTCTTGATTATACTGATTAAGCTCTTGTTTGAAGATTCTGCCAGACCATTTCCCTGAGGATAGTATGATGTGGAATGACCCAGCACAATATTATATTTTTGGCAAAAGCTGACCATTGCCATAGATTTAAAAGCTTGCGCATTGTCTGTGACTATCTTTCTGAGACAACCGAACCTAGACAAGATATTTTCTTCTAAGAAGTCTATAACTACTGAATCAGTAGCCTTTCTTGTTGGGATAGCTTCCACCCATTTGGTGAAATAGTCTGTAGTGGTCAAGATCCATCCGTGTTGAGCACTTGAATGAGGATTAATTTCACCTATGAATTTTAGTCCCCATTGCTAAAAATGAGTTTATGTCTTGACTGGGACCAATGGCATCGCTGGTAGTTTATGTTTTCCTTCAAAAAATTGGCAAGGGTTGCAAGCTCGTTCCTTAGCGTTGACATTTGGGAAACGTTTGGGCCAGTAATAACCATCCCTCAGGATTTTATATGCCATATCCCTCCAAGTGTGGTGTCCTCCACATACTCCTTCGTGAAATTGATCTATAACTTCTTCTGTTTTCGACTCGACCAGACAGACCAAGAGGAAGCCAAGCGGGTCTTTCCAATATAATCGTTTTTCAGAAATACATTATTTGATTGCATGCAGCTTTAGCGTTCTAGCTTTGGATGGAGACAATTCAGTTGGACATTTCAATGTCAGTAAGTATGTTACTATGTCCTTGTACCAATTTGACGACGCGAATTTCTCCTTGATTCTGTTTTCGACTATTTGTTCCTCAAGTTCATTCACGTCTACCCATTCTTCCTCCTCTTGAGAGCTGTTTATCCCAAGAGCTCTGAAATTGGATTTAGCTAAAAGTTTAGATAAACCTTTCCCCTTTACCAATTTTGTCGGTTTAACCTCCAAGTCGAACTCTTGAATTTTGGCAAGCCGTCTTCCTCTTTTGCCATCACTGTCTTCTTGAACCAAAATATCTTTTACAGAACTAGTAGGTACATATGCAATCACTTTAGAATGTAAAACATAAGTTATGAAAGATTTCAATGCTTTTACCATAGCATATGCTTGCTTTTCCATTATATTATATTTGAGTTCAGCATCTCGGAGACTTTTTCTAAAGAAGGCTATTAGCTGCTCGAAACCTTCTTCGTTCTTCTGAAGGAGTATAGAAGCAAGTGTGTGTTCAGAGGCAAATGAAAAAATAAGAAAATCTTTGTGATAATCGAGGCTCGCTAGTACTGGCGCCTCACTTATAACCTTTTTGATATGGGCAAAGGATGCCTTAGCTTCTGCTGTCCATTTTACTTCACTGTTTTTTCTGAGCATATCTGTAATCAATTTCACAATTTCAACGAAGTTAGGAATAAATCTTCTCAAGAAATTTATTTTTCCTAAAAATGATTGAATTTCTTTCACGTTCCTAGGAATAGCTATTATATCTATAGCTTCTACTCTTTTAGGGTCAATTCTAATTCCATATCGAGATACAATGTGACCCAACAACTTGCCTTCTTGCATAGCGAAATGAGACTTCCTAGGATTTAAGGATAGACCAAACCTGCGACATTTTTCAAATGTTTGTTTCAGATGAATCATATGGTCTTCATCTGATTTAGAAAAAATAGTAAGATCATCCAAATAGATGACTACAAACTTGTCTCGTTCGCCAACAAAAGCAATATCCATTGCGTGTTGAAAAGTAGCACCTGCATTGATCAGTGCAAACGACATTTTATCGTACATAAATGTGCCCCAAGGAGTGGTAAATGCGGTTTTTTATTTATCAATATCACTGACGACAATTTGATTGTAACCTGAAAATTCGTCAATCATTGACATCCTATTATCTCCTACTACTTTTTCAAGAACATGGTCCATTTTAGGTAGAGGATAATTATCTTTGAGATAAGATTTATTAAGATTCCTAAAATCGACACACAGTCTAATTTCCCTGTTTTTCTTTCTAACCGGGACCAGATTAGCTACCCAATCAGAATATCTTAGTGGTATAATTATCTTAGCATCAAGAAGTTTTTTGAATTCTCGTTCGATAACTGGTAATAAAATGGGGTTAATTTGTCGAAATTTTTGTTTAAAAGGTTTGACACTAGGTTTGAGGGGTATCTTATGTTCGATCATAGAAGTTTCATATGTTTTCAGTTCTGCATACTACCATGCAAAAACATCTTTGTATTTTCTTAACAACTCCGTGTATTTATTTTTGTTTTCTGTTGATAGATATTTGGATAGTTTAACCATTCAGGGATTTTCTTTAGTTCCTATATTACAATATTCAACCTCCTCTAGTTGGGGTTGTAGGGTGGTTTTTGAAGGGATATCATCTTGATTAAAAAGTGTTTCTAAAGGGATTATACCGGAATCTGGCTGTTCTTGATAACAAGCATTCGGTGATTTGCAATTTTATTGTGAAACTCCTTAGAATCCTCCCCCTCTTGAATGATCCAAATAGGATCATTTTGATTTTTTTGATCGGTATGCGTTTCTGCAAATTCGTCTAATGATTCTAGAAACTTTCAAAGCTGCTCATCGTCTTCAAAAACCTGCCAATGTTGTATTTTATTTGGTATCGAAGGGCGATGTCTCATTTGTATGTGATATTTTAATTTAAAAGCAGTTGGGGGTGTGAAAGTTGATGCAGCTTTGGCTAAAGCATCAACCTATTGATTTTAAGATCTTGGGATGAAATGAAAATTCACATATGAGAAGAAGTTCTTGATTAAATCAAAGACACAATTCCTATAGGACCGTAATCTAGGATTCTTATCTTGGTACTGCCGATTCACCTGTTTTATAATTAACTCGACGTCACCAAAGACTTCAAGTTTCTTAATTTTCATCCTTCTAGCAACTTCTAATCCTAGCACTAAAGCTTCATACTCGCATACATTGTTTGTATAATCCACATTCCACTGAAGTGTATATGAAAAAGGAATTAAAAATTGATCATTGGGAGCCACAACAAGTGCTCCTCCTCCGTCTCCAAGGAAAGACGAAGCACCATCAAAATACATTTTCCATACACCAGTTCTATATACATTTTTCTCTATTTCGTTTTTTTTCAATATTTTCTTCTATACAATTATCGTCTACATCTACTTCAAAATCGTCATCAATAGATAATATACAATTTTTTAAGTCTTGGTCAGCAATATAAACTGGATGATTGTTCGGGTTGTGTGGATCACCTACAGTAAATGCCAACTTAGTCTCTCTGTAAAGACGAGTGTATTTTCCTGTGAAAATTGGAACTGTAGCGTATGTCATATCCAGTTGGAGAGATCCTCCAAGCTTGGCACCCCATGATCTAGATAATATCATACCATACTTTGGGGGAATGTCAGCGACCGCTACATCCATAAGAATACTTTTAGCAGGTATTTGAGCCGAACCTACCACTAGGTATTTAATCATACCTATGCATTTGACTTTCCTCAAATCGAAAGAATATAAGTCACCATAGGGCCTTGTGATTTCAAGACCAAGGTTTTCCATAGTTTCCTTTGGCATAACATTGTGGGAAGCTCCGGAATCCAACATACAGTTATGGAGAAGGTGGTCAAACAGGGTTAACGTAATATAAAAGGGAGCCACGGTGTCTCTTGCACCTTCGAAGTGTGGACCGAAGACTATGTTTGGTTTGTCATATTCTAAGTTAATGACGTCGGCCTGGCTTTTGTCTTTGGAAAAATTAATCATCTTGGCGATTTTTTTTTTGTATATGGGATTTTTAGCTAATTCAACAAGGGGTATAGGAATTTTGATTTTATTTATTTCGTTTTCCAAATTAAAATTTCCTAGGGCCTTGTCATTTTCGATGTTCGGGGGTTCCATACCTTTCTTTTCAGTTTTTCGTTGTGATGTGAACTTGTTTTCATTTATAGGATCTTGTGTCTTCACAGGGAGTGTTTCTACTTGTTCTGACTAGATAGGTTGCGTATCAGCTGTGTTATTTTTCGCAGACTGTTTATCAGCAACTTTTGGAGTTGCCTCATCGGTTTTGCTTCTTGCCAAACTTTTTTTTGTTGGAACATTTTGGAGACTTTTATTTCTTGGTCTTAAATTATATTTTACCTGTAATTCAGCTAAAATATCATCTGCAATATCTTGATATGTGAAATCTTCAGACATATTATTTCTAACATGGTCTTCCGATGTACTTTCTTTACTTAAATATGTTTCGTAATCCTGTCTCGATAAATAAGGTGATTTATTATCGTCGCCAAAGTTATTAATATCTTCATCGATTTCTTCAAAATATCCTAAATCTTCCTCTCCAATGAAGTTTTCACTTTTAAAGGGTGTTGGAATTTTTTGATCTTCATTTTTAATTATTTTTTGTGGTCCCTGAGGATCAGGATTTCTTCGAAAATCTTTTTTGGGGAAATTATCTCTTTTCGATTTCTCTAGATCCATTTTTGAGATCTTGTTTGAAAGTTATTGAGTGACCCTAGCCATCTCTTCTATTCTATCTCCCGAGGATTTTGCCGATCCTGAAGATCCACCTTGTTCTTTAAATTTCCTATTTTCTTTGTTTCTAGTTTCAGTCTTTGCTTTTAATTTCCCTGATGCCATCATGTTTGATTCAATCTCAAGTGCATCATCCTGCATTTTCATAATATCTGTTGATCTCCTTTCTCTCAGTA
Organism: Picea sitchensis; assembly: GCA_010110895.2. Lineage (NCBI taxonomy): Eukaryota > Viridiplantae > Streptophyta > Pinopsida > Pinales > Pinaceae > Picea > Picea sitchensis. Next base: position 64,978 of record SNQJ01S0045120.1, on the reverse strand, counting down.
ATAAGGCGAAGTCGAGATCAAAAGCGCCAACAAAAGTCACTTTTGCTATAGGTTGTGAAGGTTTAACCTCAACTGGAATCTTATTATACAACTTATTGAACCTTTGTGTGAATTCTAGAACTGATTCAAAGTTTTTCTTTCTAAGGGCTCCAAATTCTGTCAAGTAGTAGAGGTGGTCCTTCCTCTCTCCCCATTGTCTAATAAATGCACTTTCAAGTTCTTCATAAGATCTTAAAGATCCAGCTGCTAAGGATCGGAACTAGGTCCTCACCTATCCCTCAAAAGTTTGAACGAGGAGTCTAGAATAGACATCTTCGTTTTCTATTCCGAGGATGTCAACAAATTGATCAAAAAAGTTTATATGTTCTTGGGTAGTCAGATCACCTTCCCCTGTAAATTTCGGAAGGCTTTTCATATAGTTCTCGGGGATATCATGAAGAGGAACGGGAAGAACAAGTGTAGCATATCTAGTAGCTACTTTAGTGAAGATTCCGGGAAGCGGTACTTGACCACCTCCAAGGGAAACACCCCCATCCCCCCAAAACCTCCTTGTGCATCCATGGTTATATTTGAGGATGAAGTTCGGAAAGTGTGAGGAGAAGATTCTCGGAAATCTAGGGAAGAAACTTCAGGAAATGAGAACGTATCGTATGAGAGGGGAAGTGAAAATGATCTTTCGAGAGTTTCTGAAATGTTTGATTGCATAAAGTTAGGTTGACATATAGTATATGTAGGTAAAAAGACTTATTTAAAATATTTACGTGATTTTAAAATATTTTCCGGATTGGAGACTGGCGAGGTCTGCTTGTTGTCCGAGTTTTTTCTGGTGTTCTTTCGGCTAATAGCCAGTTTAGTTATTGTGGAGTCACCAAGTGAAAAATATTAAGCCTTAGAAGGTTTGTTGTCCTTGTTCACTATCAAAAACAGAAAATGTCAATGTCTTTCTTCCTAGGGAAAATATTCGTTTCTTCGTTCCCTGGAAACGACGCCAAAAAGATGTTGTTCCTGAGTTTATACTTTAAGGCTATAAAGTATATCGTCAAGGCATCCATAATTTTTTAAAGGAAAATATTTAGAATAAGAATTTAAAAGGAAGGGTGAAGCAGAATCAGTTTCTCAATTATCTCTGTCTTGCTTCCTGTTGTTCTTGGATGCTAATGTCTCTCTCAATAGAAGCCCATGAACGTTCTAATTCAACCCGGTTAATTGTTGTTTGTAAAATGGTACTAAATAGATTCAAGGCAATACTGGTTTAATATTGTAGGCCAGGTTCAATATTGGGTTGTCTGCTACTTGGAACAGTCATGGAGGATAAAACTTTATTTATTTGTAAAAGGATTTTAATCAAATATTACTTCAAACTTTTCAGAGATGAGAACAGGAAAAACAATTTTGAAATTCAAAACACTAACATAAATACATTCGAGGCCGTTTCCTGGATTTGTAACAATTTGAGAATCATAAAATAACAAATAAATACTACAGAAAAATATGAGTCTTTAATCAAGAAATAATCTCATATTTCGACAGATAATAATGGAAGAAAACGAGGTTTCTAATGAAAGTCAAGTATTAAGGTTCAAAATATTTACAGGTCTTAAAATCACTGATACCAATTTCAGAGGAAAAACTGTAAATAATTTTATATCCAAACCAATCTGAACTAGAAATCAAAATGTAGATAACTTCAAATTGATTATTCATTAGAAAAACATTGAAAGAAAAAAACAATGAAGTATAGTAAACAGGGTTAAAGAACACATAGCTACAAATTTGCAGTATTCATAATCTCGTTTGTAATCTATATTATGATGTATTGGAAAACTGTTATTACAATCGTCTCTTTCCAAAAAAATCATGAAGCCCTTTTTCAGTCTTTAGAAGCTACATTTATACATTTTCATCAAAATTTTATCGTTGGTGACTAACCAACTTCCTAATATTACAGTTACATATAAAAATAATGTCAACTGTTTACATTTTCTTTCTAATTTCTAATGATAAAAACACTTAAAAAAGATTTTAAGATTATGTTGACGAACTTCCTTTCTCCGCTTCAATACACTGAACACACTTTCCCAAAAATTTCACAAAATACCTGGGAGCATCTGGTATCTCATTTGCTTCAAACAAGAAAAATCTTTTCTGCAATTCAGTCAAACGATTTTCTATCATATTTTCTGTGAATTTAATAGTTTTCAACTTAAGATTCGGCGTCACCATCCATTTGTTTATCTCTGTGATATTGATTAATTTAATTTTTGAAATCTCTATCTTCATTTCCTCCAACTCTTCTTTGAACCTTAACTAGTGCTTGGAAATATTAATCTCACCTAATAATCCAGAACAATCATCTGTTCCGATATTCAATGAAGCTCTTTCTAAGAGATCAAAAATTCCTTGGAAATCATCATTGACCCCTCTGGTTATTATTTTATATTCAACTAGGTTTTCTTCCCACACTTTTAATATTATGTCCCCTTTAACTTGTTCAGAAATGGATAACTTCTGAATCTTTCCAACTTCCTCCTTTGATGAGAAGGCCACTGCCTTTTGAAAAGTCATTCTAGCTGCTTTCGCCTCCCTGTCCTTCTGGAAAACATTCTCCAAAGACTTATTTGTTTCTTGAAAATAATTCTGGACTACTTCTAGATTCAAAAACACTTTCTGTTGTTCCTCCTCTATTTTCAAATATATCTCCAATGCTTGTGTCCTGAAATTTTCATGTTCTACTACTTGATTAGTAATAGAAATAATTTTATCTTGTAAATGTTTATTTTCTTCACCCAACTTTCGAACCTGTTCCTGTGTGACCTGCATTATGTGTTTTTCCTCGTCCAATTCTTTATTCATTTTCTGAATTTCTTGCATATCCTTTAGTCTAGCTTGTTCTAGACCCTTTTGTATTCCCCAACTAATATTTCTCTCAGTTTCTTTCAATTTGTCTTGCAACTGAATTATTGTTTGGTCTTTTTGTTCGAGCATAGTTGTTAAATTGCCAATAAAATACATATTTGTTGATGCTATAGCACCCATTGTACCTGCTAACTCTATGGTAAATTATCCATCTTTGAGTTTCTTTCCATTGATAATAACCCTATGCTTTTTAATCATCCCCTGTCCTCTTGGATGGATTTCCTGTTTCAAGACTGCTCTTCGCTTTTTACTGAAAAAGTAATCTGATGGGGGGATTTCATCTCTTGAAATCGCCTCTAGATCACTGGCATATAAATCTCCTTCATGGAGGGATCCAAAAGTTGACTGCAATGGAGTTAAAGAGGTGATAGGACTACCTAGCTCTGTTGATGTTGATCCTCCTATCTTTTGTGGAACATCCTTAATAATTTTTGGAGTTTTTCTCCAACTCTTTTCCCCTCTCTGTTTCTGATTCTTTTGTTTGACAACCCTCTGTGTCTTGGGAAGATATCTCAGTATTTTTCAACTTGCCTTTTGTATTTTCTTTATCCTGTGTATCAGTTTCAAACCCTGGAGGGGGCCCTTCCTGTTCTGGCGGCGGGGTCGAAACTTCACCTTGCAAACTCTTGGGTAGGCAACTTCGCCTATGGCTCTGAAAAGATGTGAATCCGGTCTGTGAGTCAGGTGGCATGGCTTGTACTCTGTTGATTACCTCTTCATAGGATTTAACATCCTTAAATATATCATCATAAATAGATGCTTCATGTTCATACGCCTTTAGATTACAATGTATGAAATGCCTACTTATTACTTGGTAGGGGTCATATTTTATGTGCTCAATATCTACTAATTTTACTTCTTCCAATGACTCAACCTCTACCTTAGAATGGTCTAAATTTAATAAAGAAAATTTCCCAATATGAATAGGGAAAGTTGACCATGATTTCTTTTGAGCTGCTTTTAATTCTAGTCCAACACCCCCCTTTACTATCTGATGAGCTACCTCCCTGCACACCAATCTGTCCAGTAGGAATTTAGGGAGTGCATGAGGGGGGATGTAACAACCATAAACTCTTATGTAGGAAAAAATTTCCTCAATAAACCAGTCGACAACTGCTTTAAGACTTTCTGTGATTGCATTAGAAATGCGAGGGGGTTCGCATCCAAAAAACATTATGTGCATAGGAATTATAATAAAATGACAAACCTCGTAAAATGTGTCTTTATCATTTTATTCCCAAAGGGTTGAGTGATATTTATGAATGGGTTATGGACAGGAAATTCTCCAACTCCAATTCATTAATGGAAATGGAGTCACAAAACAGATTGCATCCATAATGTATGCAGACACATAAAAAGTTGTTGGTTGTCCCTTTGATTTTGCTGCTTTGTAGTTTAAGATTTCTTGTGTTAGGTTATCTGACAAAATATTGTGCCAGTTAAAGCCATTTCCTTCCGAAGATTCCTCTAAAAAGGGCACCCAATCTGCATGAAAATGACAGGGATCTTTTCTCCCGAAAAGTCTACATAACATAATGGCTACATATACCATGTATTCATTTAAGGATGTTGTAGCATAAGTCGCATGGGAATCAGCTCTAAAATTTTTTGGACACCTCGCCCATCCTCTAATCATATTGGGATATGCCTGGTTTGCCTCAATACATTCTTTTCTCTGAAACTCTGCTAAAAATTCAGCATTAAAAGTATGTTTAGGGTTTGGCGAGAGTTTATACATTACGTGTATGTGCTCTGGTCTGAACGAGTTGACGACAACTCCTTGATCATTTAAAATGATCCTTGTTGGGATATCGACCTTATCCAGAACCCAGCTGATCATATCAGTGTATGCCATATGTTGTAGGAAAATCTCCCTGCGGATAGGTAGATTGCCTCAAAGAGCTAGACCCTAACTCTAAGACAGAAAATGCTTAACGTGGACATTGACTTCCTTTCAAATCTAGAAAATCTAATACATGAGAAGGAAGGAGAATAACAGTACCTCTTTATCGACGTGTGTCCCTGCACGCTCCGAGTCGAGCTCCAATCTCTCGTTCCTCGATGAGTCCTGTAGACAAACAAAGTATGACCACTTCCTACTCTATTGATATTAGCTTGAAAACAGATCTATATATCAATGATAAGTTCATGTAAGATCATACACAAACTAGAAAGAATCAAGCCAAGATTGTCATATTAATGAGAATAACGACAACAGTACTTACAATCGTATATGTGAATGTGACAACTTCGTCAAATCCCCGTCGTCTAACCCTTGCTCAGAAGATCCACAACCTGGATGATAGCAACTTCACTGATCAATCTCCTTCAGCTGACTGTGTGTTTCCTATAATATCATAAGTTTCATGCTAGAAATTCTTCCCTATTCCAGCACCACTTATGAGATCATAAGTTTGGTGTGATTCTCCCTTTCCATTCCCCTTTCACCATGAGAAATCTTTCTTATATAGCCTTAGAGAGGCTTTAACCACTTGAGATATCCTTGGGGAAGTTGAGGATTTTCCCTAAGATCATGGCTGGACTAGGGATTCGAATCCAACTGCCTTCCAAGAATGAAAGGATCCTTCCCCCATTCATCTCAACAACTTAACTACTGCCCAAAATAGGTAGCGCTCCCTCAAAAGGGCCATTAGAGCGTTGTAGCGCTCCCTAGTAGGCTTTAGGGGAGCGCCAACGCTCTCAAAATCTATAACGCTCCCTCAAAAG